>PVIA01010162.1:0-54159 GCA_004024845.1 Tonatia bakeri
TATTTATTTGTATTTATAAACAAAATCGTTATTGTATTCTAGGGTATTATTTTGTATATGGATATCATTATTGCTTTCTAGAGTTATACTTTTAATGCATAAGCATATAAATAAAAGAATTAAAAACATTTGTATAAAGACAGAATTAATACTACTCATGTATAATACACATCCTTATTTTTTCCTAAAAAATTCGGGCAAAAAAGTGCACATTATATATGGCAATATATGGTAATCTTATTATGCTATAAACTATCTTAGCTATTATTAGCTAAGATTGTTAGCTATCTCCAGTTTATTCCACTGAACTAAGCTTCTTAGAAGCAAAATTCTTGGATTATGAATATAAAAATTCACTTGGTTGTGTCCAAAGACATGAGAAGTTGTACTCTATTAAATAGTGTCTCTCAAAATTCATGTCCCCTGGTACCTGTGAATGTGACTTTCTTGCAAATATGGTCTTTTTAAATGTAATCAAGTTAAGAAGAGCTTGTACTGGGTTAGGGTGGGCCCTAATCCAGTGGCTGGTGTCCTTATAAGAGGGCAGGTAAGACACAAGCACAAAGACAGGCACCCAGGGAGAACACTGCGTGGAGATGGAGGTAGAGAAGGAGGGTTGGTCTACAAGCTGAGGAACACCCAGGATTGTTAGTGACCACTGGAAAACAGGAAGAAGCAAGCAAGGGTTCTCCTATTTTCAGAGGGAGCATGGCTCCACCAACACCTTGATTCCAGATTTCTGGCTTCCAAAACTGTGAAAATAAATTCTTTTTGGTTTTAAGCTATCCAGTTTTTGTTATGGCAGTCCTAGGAAACTAATACAGAAAGCATTTTGATTATATCATAACTAATGTAAAAACAATGAGTATGTGTTGGAGTTGCCTGAGCCTACATATAAGAGGAGAGGGACCAAGTCTGAACCTTCTGGAAATGCACTGTGTCTCCAAAGACATCAACAGTTCTTCACTGAGGGTACTTGTGAGCTTAACTCCTGGGAACCTATCATAGTTTTTATAGTTTGTTTTCCATAGCTGACATTACCCAGGGGAAATCAGTATAAGAAAAGACTCCTGCACAACAATAAAAATAGATCTTAAGCTTACTAGGTCCCTGGTGGGCTTTCATTTATTTATTTATTTTTGAATTCGAGAGCTTATAAGAAAATCATGGCCCCTATTTTCTGTGGGGTTTCCCATCTCCTAAGAAGACCAGCTCTTTCCTTACTTCTTTTATTTCTATCCAGTGCCTTTCTAGTTCTGTTTCCTTTTTTTATTTCTCTGGAAACTTTTGCTACAGTAATATTCTTTTAAATATTTTTCTCTAACAGGAATTATGCATCTTTTAAATGAAAGTATTGTTCCCGTCAGCTAGATTTGTCTCTTTTCAATTTTTAAAATGTTTTTGATTGATGACTGTGATACAAGATCCCAGTGTTTGTCAATGAACATTAAAGTGGCGCAGTGATTTTAATGACCATGTAGCTTTAGATGTTGGATGAGCTGATCATTTGGATGCTGCCTGAATACTTGAACCCTGAAGTGGGGTGGCAAAGACCAATGTTTAAGTGTGTCAGCCGGTAGTATGAATGAGAGACAGGCTGGTTGTGATCAAATCGGCAACGTGTGCCATATTCCTCTTAGGCCGATTTTTGTTGTACAGGAAAATGGAAATGTGGGAACAGAGGCCCAACGTTAACATGTCTCCCAATTTTTAGAGGAATATGTAAACCTAAGTTTCAAGAACCGTGAAGGTGTGAGATTTTATCCTGCTTGCAAGTTAACAAGTTAGTCTACTGCAGTTTCATCTGTGCTGGCAGAAGACAGGGCACTCCTGGTCAGAGACAAAGGCCTTTGTTATTCATGGCCATAGCAGTAACCAAAATAGCAACATTTTTTTATATTTGTGTCATGAGCCTTTATGACAGCTTCACACATAGTGCATTGTGTTACTATGGAGAAATTTTAAATTTAGGAAACCTGAGTCTTAATAATAGGAAGTAAACAGACTTGTCGTTTGCTCTAGATGGAGATAGCTCTCTTCTAACACTGTGCGCTACACAGACACCCTTGAAAGGATGGTCCAGAACAATCTCAGGCAATGAGGAATTCTGTATTTTTATAATAGCAGTGTTACTAGATAACCTTTCAGGATTTATTTCCATGGGTTATATTAAAATGACATTTTATATGTCATTTAAATTAAGCTTTAAAGTTAAAGTCTAGGAAGTATTCATTTACACTCTTGATCCTAGAGTTATATTTCATAGCTCAGTGTACTAACAACACAAATTTTAGGGATCACTATTGGATGCTGAAGTTCCAGCCAAGATGGAAGCATAGGTAGAAACCCTTTGGTTCTTCACTCAACCAAAAGAAGGATAACAACCAATCTAAAAACAATAAACAACCAGAAGTGCCAGAAAATCAAACTGCATGGAACTTTGACAACCAAGGAATTAAAGAAGCAGTCAACTAGACTGGTGCTAGGAGACAAAGAAATATGGCCCAAATGAAAGAACAGAGCAAAACTCCAGAGAAAGAGCTAAGCAATGAGGAGATAGCCAACCTATCTGATGTGGAATTCAAAACATTGGTAATCAAAATACTCACAGAACTGATTGAGCTTGGTTGAAAAATGAAAAAACAAATGAAGACTACCCAAAGTGAAATAAAGCAAAATATTCAGGAACTAACAGAGAAGGGAAGGAAACCAGGACTCAAATCAATGATTTGGGACAAAAGGAAGAAAGAAACATCCAACTGGAACAGAATGAAGAAACAAGAATTCAAAAAAAAATGAAGAGAGGTTTAGGATTCTCTAGGACAACTTGAAATATTCCAATATCTGAATTCTAGGGGTGCCAGAAGGAGAAGAACAACAGCAAGAAATTGAAAACTTATTTGAACAAAAAAACAAAGGAAAACTTCCCCAATCTGGTGAAGGAAATAGACTTCCAGGAAGTCCAGGAAGCCCAGAGAGTCCCAAAGAAGTTGGACCCAAAGAGGAACACACCAAGGCACATCATCATTAAGTTACCCAAGATTAAAGGCAAAGAGAGAATCTTAAAAACAGCAAGAGGAAAGGAGACTGTTACCTACAAAGCAGTGTCCATAAGGCTATCAGCTGATTTCTCAAACCTTGCAGGCAATAAGGGACTGGAAAGAAGTATTCGAAGTCATGAAAGGCAAGGACCTACACCCAAGATTATTCTACCCAGCAAGGCTATCATTTAGAATGGAAGGGCTGGTAAAGCGCCTCCCAGATAAGGTCAAGTTAAAGGAGTTCATCATCACCCAGCCTTTATTATATGAAATGTTAAAGGGACTTATCTAAGAAATTGAATATCCAAAACTGTGAACAGTTAAATGACAATAAACTCAAACTATAAGTGAACCTAAAACAACAACAATAACAATGAAAACAAAAAGAAACTAAGCAAACAACTAGAACAGGAACAGAATCAGAGAAATGGGCATTACATAGAGGGTTTTCAGTGGGGAAGGGGAGGGGAAGAATGGAGGAGGAAAAGGTACACAAAAGAAGAAATATAATTAGTAGGCATAAAATAGGCAGGGAGAGGTTAAGAATAGTATAGGAAACAGAGAAGTCAAATAACTTATTTGTACAACCCATGAGTATGAACTAAGGATTGGGGAATGCCGGAGGGTTGCAGGTTCAGGGTGGAGGGGAATAAAGGGGAGAAAAAATTGGGAAAACTATAATAGCATAATCAGTAAAATATACTTAAAAACATATCATATGCTAATCATTTTATTTCACCATGTATGGAAACAGCCCTTTCAAAACACCTAAATGCTGTTTACTATTGACACCAATTCAAAAAGAATGAATATAACAACTAATGCAATATGGTAACCTGGGTTGGATCCTAGAACAGAAAGAAGAAATTAATGGAAACACTGATGAAATCTGATTGGTGAGATCTAGTAAATAGTAATGTACCTATGTCGATTTCTTAGCTTTGATGAATATACTCAGGTAATGTAAGATGTTAACAATGGGGGAAGCTGTGTCATAGGTTTACTAGAACTCTTTGTACCATCTTTGCAACTTTTGTGTGAATCCAAAATTATTCCAAAATAAAAAGTTAATCAAAATTTTTAAAAATGGATAATTTTAGTAATCAAAGAGAAGGAAGGAACTAATCTCAACTCAAAGGACAGTTACGTAAAATTAAACACATTTAGCTTTATGAAAAACTGACTACATTATACTTATTTTCTCATTTTGGCATAAGCTGGTGAAAACTTTGACATGCATTAGTACAGATGCACAGATTATTGGCATTGGAACTACCATGGGATAGCTTTATTTAATTTCAGTTTGCTATGAAATGAGATGAAATTGTTTTCCTTTCTACTTTTCTTAGTCTGTAGGATCAAGATACCCTTACTCTCTGTACCAGAACAGATATTTGGCCTCTGTCCCCTTTGTGAATCCAGCTTCATTCTGTATAATCCCAATTTATGAATTTTAACTAGGGTGGGTTAGTAGATTCTCTCCAACATTTCTAGAGTTAGCATTTCTAGAAATTTCCTGGATGCAAATGGCCCTTCAGAGACTCAGAATTTCCTGACTCTGTAATGCCCGAGAAAGCCATTTCTCACTATTAGGAGGGAAGGGCAAAGGTGGGAAGAGGACAGTGTCCTCATGTCAATGCCCAATAAGAGGAAATTGGGAAGAAGTTATTGTAGGCAAGTACCTAGTAGAACAGGCTCTACCAGCAGCCATACATTAGTCCAAGCAGTGCACATCCTTGGAGGAGTCTATTGGGCAGTAGAATTCAGGGGCAGGGCTTAAGTTCCTGCAGAGGCATATAGCTTCTGAATCACAGCACCATGTTGGAATCATTTGGGCATATTAAAAAATGCCCAGGTCCCACCCCTGAGATTCTGATATAATAGGCATGGAGTGAGGCTTGGTGTTTTTTGAAAAAACTTCCCCTGTGAAACTAATGTGCACCCAGGGCTGAGAACTGCTGTGCTAGAGTGAACAAGGATCTCATTTGTGGAGGCTGAGCCCCAGTCTGCAGAGCAGAAGGCCAGTCCTGGGATGGGTGTCCATGGAGTAGGAGAGGGCTGTGTCTCGGTGCAGAGCAGGGACACAAGGTTGCAGAGTTGGTGTTTTGGTCTGGAAGTGTCTGCACTGGCCCTGTCCCTTTCATGCTGACAAAGTCATCCATAATTGCCCATGACTTTCATGCATGCAGCACTGAATGACCCACATCCTGGGAAACCCCTTGGTCTTAGGCTAACCAGCACAGTTGATCACTCTAGTCTTTTTTAATCCAGGCCAAAAGCATCTTTTATGGTACCTGCTAACAACACCTACAGGACGCTGTTTCCAGCACCGCTGATCTTCGGACTCAGTACATAGCAGAATTCCCACGGGTTCCTATCTCGCCTTCCATTTTCTTTCTCGTGGAGACAGTTGGCTTGAGGGGAACAAGAAAGGAAGTGGAGAAGAGCTATAGCTGTTTGCATTCTTTCCACTTCAGTAAGAATCTGCTCAGAAACTAGTGTAGAATTTCATTGAGCTCAGCAGCAAGGAGCTTTAGAATGCAGAGGGTTAGGGTTACGGTTAGGGTTGGGGTTAGAGTAAAGGAGCTGTTCCCAAACTTTATAGAGTACAACCTGGAGGGTTGGCTAGGACATATGTGGCTGGGCCCCATTACCCAATCCAGGGTGGGTAAGTCTGGGGGAGGCTTGAGAGTTAAAATTTCAAACAAGCAGCTGCTGTTGGGCTGGAAACCACTCCGTCAAGAACCACCAGTAAAGAGACTTGACTTCAGGCATACCCAGGTGTGAAGGGGTGTGAAAGTCCTCTCTAAATCTGTTTTCTCTTGAGTAAAATGGGGAAATTTATATTCACCTCATCAGCCATCATGAAATATCACACAAGTCACCAAGATAACCAAGCTGCATGCCCAAGGTATGGTAGCCAATTTCATTTTCTGAAAGGTCCCAGGTATCTTTCTGGGATCCTCTACATGGGGCTGGTTTGCTATTGGGTTGGCTATTTTTAGGTTAACATTTCCAAATGTAATCACCACCATGACCTGGGGAACTTTGTGCAACTCTAAAAATACCTGGAGTCCTACCTCCTGGGAGATTCTGGTTGCAGAAGTCTGAGGGAAGGCCCGGGACCCAGTTCGTTTGCAAAGCTCGCCAGGATGGTCCCACCAGTTTCGGGAACCACTACTGTTGAGCAGCACTGCTCTTGTGCAGCACTTGTCGGCCACTCAGCCCCACTGCGTCATCCGGAGCAGTTAAAAAAATGCTGATGCCTGCATCCAATCTCCAGAGATCACGATTTCATTGGTTTGGACTATGGCCTGGGCACTGGGATTGTAAAAGCTTCCCAGGTGGTTCAGACATGTAGCCAAGGTGGAGACCACTGCACTATTGTATTCCCGGAGTCAGAAAAACGTGGACATTTTGTTAAAATGCCGATTCTTGGCCTCACCTCAGAGCTGCCTAAATAAACTCTCTGGGAAGAGATGTGGTCATCTTTATTATTAGTTAGTGGTCTGAAATATTAGTTTTCACAAATAAATGATGAGAATCCTTCCTTAAGGGACACAATAGAATCTCTCATTGAGTAACTGTTTCCTCACTGTACCTCTGACCTATTTTTATAGTAGTTTCCACGACCTTACTTTGTCATTTCACAGAATCCCCTGCATACTTTCGTGAAGCAGCGTGGGTAGATCTTACCCCCATTTTATTGATGAGTAAACTGAGATGCAGGGAGGTTTTCTATCTAATAGCACTCTTGGGAATACAAACATAGGCACACATGCTTCCCTGAAATGAAACCACAGTCTCGAGGGGGACAAAACAGAAACAGGAATGTATGCATGAAGAGAGGTAACGCAGTTTTTAAAAAATTACACATAAGAAAATTCAAAGGAGGGGTTAGTGAGAAGTACTTTATCAGGAGGAAGGAATCTGAGAGGTTCTTTGGAGGAGGTGGCCTTGGCCCATCTTGGAGCCGATAATGTTGTAGTTTCCTTTGAGGGTCTGGGTGGAGCTCAGACCACTGTGGCCTCGTTGCTGTGCTCCCATTGGTTCCCTTTATTGGATTTTCACAGTTTTATAGCCCAGTCTGGGTAACTTTCTTTGTGCTATCATTTACCACACTAATAATAAATTGGTTTTTTTTTTTTTTTGAGATCTTTCTGGCTGTTTAATAAAAGTAGGATTTGTCCTTGACTTTTGCAAATAAATGATTATTTTGATCTCCCAGAAAAAAAATGCAATAAGCTTTTTGTCCACTGGGAAGAGAAACTAGTAGACATCCAAACTTTCATTGTCATATGGTTCATTTTTATAGAGGTGGGTAATTTTTTTAGCGATAACTATCTAATTAGCTAAAAATAAACATCTGTACTGTTAAAACTATTTTATGAAATCAAGTAGTATGAAGACAATTTCAAGGACAATGGATTTATTTCTGGAACAAAAGAGACAGTAAGGGAAAAGCTGTGACTGGCAGTCAGATAAAGAGCTGAACTCTATTTGGATGTGCTGGCTTTTCTATTTTCCCACAACATCTGTCTCAGATGATTACATATGATACCTACTTGCATAAAGCATTGGCTCCTCAAGAAAGTCATATGAACATGCAGAGAACCTTTATAATAATTGATAAGACTTGGGAAATTTGGCTTAAGTAGTGGTCAATAGAATAGAAATAAACAATTTTAAATATACGTCTTTTCAAATGTACATCTTTTAATTATTATTATTTTCAAATGTATATCTTTTAAAACAGATGTAAGTGCAAAGAAATATAATTACATTTGTCTTTTAAAATACCTATTAAAAATTTCAATGCACATATTCTTTGACCTACCAGGTTCACATGCAGAAATCTATCCTACATATACACTGATAGAAGTACACAAAAGTACGTGAAGGGATGTTTGTTGCAGTATTTTTTATGACCGCCAAAAAATAGAGATAATCCAAATTTCCTTTAGTACAGGACTGTTTAAATGAATTATTGTTCTCTCCCATAGTGAAATATTATACCATTATCAAAAGAATGAGGTATTGATATAGGATGATCTCAAGATTGCCTTAAGGAAAAAAGTTAAGAGGCAGAACAGTATGCATAGTGTAAATCCATTTGTGCTTTGGAAAGGATGTCTGTGTATTTACATATATACATGTTTACTTACATATGCACAGACTATTCCTGATGTGGCACATGAAACCTGTCAAAAATGCATACCTTTAAGGAGGCAGTAGCCACCCAGGCAATGTGTGTGAAGGGGATATTTTTAATCTTCTGAACTGTGTACCTTGTGAATTCTTAGAACTTTTTTCCATAAGTATTTATTATTTTTAGAATAATGGCTACAGTAGTTGTTAAAAATAAATAAATAAATTTTTAAAATTTATTCAGTGATTTAAAAATATATTTATATAATTTAAGAAGCTGTTTAACATTAAAGCCTTTATCTCGCACCAAAAATTTTTCAGGCATGTTAGAAGTGCTGCATTAGTTTGGTTCTTAGTTCTAGCAATTATTGATTTATGATAGATAATCCCTGGAAAAAATCACCATTTATTTAGAAAAATTAATTTCCACCATTATTTAGAAAAATTACATATGCTCCTGGTACATGACAGCCTCAAAATTTGTGTTATAGTAGCCCAAATTGCGAATTTTTTTCCCCTTTGTGTTTATGCTTCTATTGAGGTGACATGGAAACACTTGATAATGAACCAACCATATTGAGCTCTTCATTTGCTGTGAACATTAGGCTTTTGGGCGGATGGGCCCTGATCATATGCTGTTTTTGGATTGACTCCTATTTTTCAGGATTAGAAATTAGTGAAAGATTATTTTCCATTATCTAATCATCTCTTCAGCCCTAAATTGATGGAATATTGCTTTAAAGCATGAAATTTTTGGACCTGGTTATGATTTAATATAATGTGTTTCCTAATTTGTTATCTTAAAGAAAACTTTTGTAATTTATAAAACATTTTTATATGCCTTTTCCTCTGACACATTTTCCCCACATACAGTGACTTGTCAACTATTATTCCCTAATCCAATACCATAATTATTGTGATTATCTTCCTTGTTTCTATTTCTCTTTGTCTTTATTGTCTTGATATTTACTCCGTGTTTAGACCTATGCTTTTAGATAAGAGTCTCTCTCTGTTTAGGTCACATTGTTGACTTTAGGTCTTTTGTGTCTGGCCAATAAAAAGCTCGTGTGTTAATTTATGATCCAATTAGATTGTGTCCAAGAAGTGAAAGTTGTTTGAAACATAAAGACCTGTCATTCAGTTAGAATCTAATCTTATGGATAATTCACCAGTCCAACAGCTCCAACAAGATATTTAAAATTCTGTTAAGTTTATCCCTAGCCCCACTCAAAAATAAATTTTAAAAAATTGGTCTAGGAAAAAGCTTAGATTTGCACAACATAACCTACAGGTTTTATATCCAACTCATAAGTAGTGTAGGGACAATGGTACTGGCAACTTCCCAGGCAGCCAACCTTGGCTCACAGAGATTGTGACCTCCTATGTAGAATAAGATAATAGTATTGTGGGATTGATGTGATTATTGAAAGTGATTATGTATGTAAATTGAGTGGAACAATACCTGACATATAGTAATTATAACAGCAGCAAACATTTACTGAGTGTGTATACCAAGTAACAAGCATTATTCAAAGCCCCTATGCATATTAGCTTTTTAATCATCTGAACAACTAACCCTCTGAGAGTATTCAACAGATGACAGAGGAAGGTTTTGTAATTTGTTTGAGATTGCACAACTAGTAAGTGAAGGAGCCGGTAGTTTACACTGTTAACAGCTACACCACACCAACCCTACAAAGGAAGTCAGTACCCAGCTTTATTTCTGTCCTTAAGCCTTCTGAGTTCTATCCCTGTCAGACCCACATGTGAAGTACCTCCCTATTTTATGCTCCATCAAATCCAAGCACACTCCTTGGTCTGTGGTGCTCAATGATTGCCTTGGGAACTGGAAGTGTCAGAGGGTCAGGGGTTATACTGTGTGTACCATTTTACCTGCTCTCTACCTTCTCATCAAAGCTGAGGTTCAGTCCGTCTTGTGGGGTTATCTCATTAGGAGCAGTAGTCTCAGGCCTGGCTGCCTTCCTTGGAATTCCAGGGAAGAAGATGTCTTTAGCCTGGTTACACCCTTGTGCCCTCCTTCTCCCTCCCTTGCATTTGTCAAGCAGGGAATATTTTAAGTGGGGTTAGTCCTGAAGCCAGACTGTGAAGTAGTTAACATTTGCTCCTTGAAGCCACCCATTCTATTAGTCTGTCCTATTTCATTCTTTCATATCACAATGGGTCAGTTTAATTAAAAGCTTTCAGTTTCTGAAGACATTGGAGATGGATGGGGGGAGGGTGGAAAAGGTCATTTAGGGCAGGGCTTCTTAAACTTTAATGTGCCTGTGAATCAATCACCTTGGTAGGGACCTTGTGAAAATGCCAGTTCTGATACAGGCCACCAGGAGTAGGGCCTCAGGCTCTGCGTTACTGACATGCTGCCAGTGTTGTAAGTGCTACTGGTTTTTAGACCACACAATGAGTAGCAAGTATTTAAAACTGAAGGCACCACCCTGAGATGGCAGAGGATTTATGTTTATGTTTTCCAGGAACATTTAATCTGAGGAAATGAGTTGGTGGAATTTGGTTAATGTAACTGGCTGCAGGAAGAAACTTCTCAATTTCCAGCCCTACCCTAAACTGCTTACCAGTAAAGCCATTCCTGATGGGAGAAAAGAATAGTATAAACTTGTCAAGTTTTGATAGAAACACTGTAAAAATAGCCGTTCTCCTCCATCAGTTTAATTTAGTGACTCTTGAGTGATTTGTGTGCATTGTTACTGAGCTTTACGGGAAGACATCATCCTGCTGCTGCTGCAGGTTGAGTTTCTCATGATTGGGGAAGCAGGTGATTAAACTGATTCTGGTGCAAAGAGACGCCTGTGTATTTTAGTACCTGTTTCTTTGTTCCTTCTCTCATTACCTCCATAAACAGAGAGTTAAGTCAACTTTTATTTCCCTGTCTTGCTTTGAGCCAGCTCACTAGGACTTTTTATGAGTAATTCTGTTAGAAATGGTTGATAATCCTAATCTGAATAATGAGACATTATCCGAAGCTTTACATATGGAGGTGCAGTGTGGCAGCAACCTGCGCAGCGATGCGGCGGATCCATCTTGTGATGGCAATGGCTTATGTTCTCTGTTCTGTTTCCAGGGAGGAGAACACTGTTACTACCAGGGCCACATCCGAGGAAACCCTGCCTCGTTTGTTGCGTTGTCAACATGCCACGGACTTCAGTGAGTGTCCACAAATATTTTTTGTACCAGGCATTCTTTCAATCACTTATTTTCTTTATTTGTAAGTCACTGCAATCAAAATCCCTATTTTATGCTGAGAAATAACTTGAAGTCAGTGATGGATCTGATCTTTTCTGTGGTTTATAAACCGAACATGTTTTAAACTTAGAGTTGCAGAAACACAGGGCTTTGGGATTACAATATGACACCTGATAGTGGTGTTTGAAGCATTTTTCTAGATTCATCCAAGTTGAGACCAGAGTGGTTTGGGTAATTTGGGGCTGTTTCTATGGGTGTTTACCCTCTGGGTAGCAGTTCTACTTTTACTCCTCCTTGATGTTAGTGTTTATATTTTTATAGAATAATAGAAATTTCAGTAGATGGAAAGAAACTCTTGACTCCTCGTGCAAAGAGAATAGGCTGCAAGTGACCTCGAGAGGTCATGTGTTTCAGCTCCTTTTTCAGCTAAAGTCCCACCAAACCCGCTGCAAACTGTGGGAGGGTTCTTCTGTTCTAAGAAGTCTCCAGGGATCGAAGTTCATCCTTCCTGGGGGAGGTGGGGGGCTTGCTTCCTTTCTCATAACCTTCATTATCAAAGAATGTTTGCTGATGTTTAACATGGGAATACATCTTCTTCCTCCATCCTGTTGGTAATGGTGACGCACAGGTGGCTGTCTTGCATTTGTTTTGTAACTCCTTACAAAGCCACTGTCATTCCTCAGCATTCTACTGAAGCTAGATAATCTCAGTTCCTTCTGATTTGTTTTACTTTTTTTTTTTGACACAGAACAGGCCAACACTTTAATTCAGTTTTGTTAAATTTTTGTTTGGTGAATTTAAAATACTTCCTGTCTATTACCAAGTTACAGATGTGGCTTTTTCATCTACCTAGCAGTTACTGAGTGTCTGCTGTGTGCTGGCCAGTAGGAATATTTAGGTGGTTAGGACATGAACTCTGCCCCTAGGAGGTCAGTCTGGGGTCGGGTGGGAGGCAAGGAGCTAAATCTATCTCAGCTTCTGACTATGGAATATGATAGGTATATTTGTTTTCCTTAAGGGAGAAAAAATGGAGAGAAATGCAAACTGAGAGTAGGCACTGAAGGATGAGGCAGTGCTGGAGGGCTGCAGGGAAACACCCCTGAGGAAAGTGGCATGGGCCCAGAACCGGGTTTGTTGGAATCTTCCAAGAGATGGGTTAGATTGACGGGTCTTAGAAAAATCATGGAAAAAAATCTAGTGGAAAAGGCCAGAAAATGTAGCTGGTCTGCCTAAATGGTACCTGTGGTCAGGCCCTGGCAGCAAGTGTGTGAGAGGAAAGGCGGGAGGGTGAGGATCAGCTAAACAGCCAGAAATAGGAGGCCATGTGCCTGACACACTGGAGGACTTCTCTTGACTTATTTGTTCTAAAAGACTCTTTTCCTTATTTTATTTTATTTTTATTTTTTAAATTTTATTTTAATTGTTGTTCAAGTACAGTTTTCTACCTTTTCCCCCCACCCCAATCCACCCCCCAGCCCTCTCCACCTCCCTCCTGTTTCCACCCCCACCCCTTGTTATTGTTCATGTGTCCTTTATACTTGTTCCGTAAACCCTTCACCTTTTTTCCTGAAATTCCCTCCCCTCTCCCCTCTTGTCACTGTCAGCCTGTTCTCAATTTCAGTGTCTTTGGTTAGATTTTGCTTGTTTGTTTTGTTGATTAGGTTCCTCTTAAAGGTGAGATCATATGGTATTTGTCTTTTGCCACCTGCCTTATTTCGCTTAGCATAATGCTTTCTAGTTCCATCCATGCTGTTGTAAAGGGTAGAAGCTCCTTCTTTCTTTCTGCTGCGTAGAATTCCATCATGTAAATGTACCATAGTTTTTTGATCCATTCATTTAGTGACGGGCACCTAGGTTGCTTCCAGCACTTGGCTATTATAAATTGTGCTGTTTTGAACACTGGGGTGCATAGGTTCTTTTGGATTGGTGTTTTAGGATTCTTAGCATATAATCCCAGCAGTGGAATTGCTGGGTCAAAAGGCAGATCCATTTTTAGTTTTCTGAGGAAGTTCCATACTGTTTTCCACAGTGGCTGCACCAGTCTGCATTCCCACCAACAGTGCACTAGGGTTCCCTTTTCTCCACATCCTCTCCAACACTTGCTCTTTGTTGCTTTGTTTATGATGGCCATTCTGACTGGTTTCCTTATTTTAAATAAATTATTTGAATAGAGAGATACTTTTAACAGTCAGGAATCCACACCTAATATCTAAAAGACTTCATTCTTATCTGGGAAAAGAAATGTTGAAGTTGCCTTCAGCAGTCAATTTGTTCTGACTTCCAGGTGAGCACAGCTTTCAGCTAGGACTAGTGCACTGGGCCTGTTGACATCTATGATGGCGCATGTGTCTAGTAGGAGAGTGATATAAAAAATTAGAGTCTTTCCCTTTTCTCCCTCTTAAAATCCCAATCCAAAGTCACTTTTTAAGCATCTTGCCTAGTGTTTATTCCAGTTTGCTTTCCAGTTTTTTGAATGGACACAATACTGCGACAATCAGAGAGAAATTACTGCTGCCTTCTAAGGGTTCTGCTGGAGCTGAGAACCTAAGACTGTTGCTTGCTACTAAGCCTCCATAGTCATGTGAAGGAGGATGGAAGAGGAAGTTTAAGGGAATTTTTGTGTCTAGGTCAGGGGTAGAACTCAGAGTCTACTTCAGTTGTTTTAAATAAGTAAAATTTACTTTTACCTTTAGAAAACTTTTCACTTAAAACTACATCAAAACAACCAGAAAACCCACTGTGTGTCTTGGAACATGGTCAGGATTGTGTAGAGGCATGTATGGGTGTTCTTCCACTTTTATGAGCGTGTTGTAAAAACTTGCTCTAGTTCCTCTTCATTTTTACTATTGCTTCTTGTCTTGGTTTTACATTCTGAACAGAAATTACTGATAGAAATATTCTGGGTAGATATTACTGAATATTAAATAATTTATTTTGTCTTAATCTCTATGATTTAGATATGAGATATGTTATATCAAACATAATTTATCTTTAATAAATTACCAAATGCCAAATTACCTAAGATTTTCCATTTTCCTTAATGTATTTAATTCAGTTGAAGACAAAGGGAAAATAATCAGATTTATATCTCCTACATAAAAAATCTGAAAGATAACTTTTTTTCCCCCAAATTTGAAGGACTAATGGGTAATATTTTGGCCTTGGTATGTTTCATGTGAAGACAAAGTCCTGTTAACTATAGGAATTTTAAAGAATGAAATGAAATGTAATTTTATTGCCCTCTTGTGGCAATTTGTAAGAATGTTTCTTTTCTTTAAAAACACTGTGATAAGCCTTTCAAAATCTTTGTTCAATTGACTTATAATGACTTGGTCCTAGCTGCAGGTTTTTATCAAGAATTTTCCATGTTATTATCTCAGTATACTTATTGGAATTTATATAAATATAACAGAAAGG
Organism: Tonatia bakeri; assembly: GCA_004024845.1. Taxonomy (NCBI): domain Eukaryota; kingdom Metazoa; phylum Chordata; class Mammalia; order Chiroptera; family Phyllostomidae; genus Tonatia; species Tonatia bakeri. The sequence continues at coordinate 14,823 of PVIA01010162.1, forward strand.
TATCAGTCCTCAACTAAGACAAACAAAGCACATAGGCCTTTTAATTGTTAAAGAAATAGTGATGACGTGTGTCATATCAGGACCCAGAATCTTACAGAAATAGATGGTGATAAAATCTGCTTTCTTTATACTGTATATCATGATATTGAAACTCGGTAAAAATAATTGATCTTCACACTGGACGATAACCTAATGCAAGAGGAAATAATGCCCAGTACTAGTTAAACAAAACAAACTAATTGCAACTTAATTAGTGTAACCACGCGGACTTTGGTGAAGGGAGTGGTTTTATATAACTTCCTCAGTGGGTCCAGCCTGGTCTTACAACAGGAGCAGAAAGAATGTTACTGCCATATTTGGTGTACTGTTTTGAAAAGGCTTTCCCCACTGATTTCTTAGGCATGTATTGCCAGTAATACGGGGTCCAGCAGAAGTAACACCTGCTTGAAGTGTGGTTGGTAAGGTAAAAATATGGGTGTAATAATTTATAGTTTTAATTTGAACATTTCTTCTAAAATGTCATATGGTGTGCTTGAGTGTGATACTGTTATGTTACAGAATTATATGCTTATGATTTTGTAATAAAACATTTTGTAGTAAAAAAGGGGGCATTATTTGTTCTATAGATTACAAACTGCATCTGTTTAGCTTTAAATTCCAAATGCTATGTCATCCAAATTCAGAAAGCACACTCTTGTTTGAAAACCTTACAGATGTGAGAATGGCAGTTCTAAGGGTATGTGAACGTTGAGAACATGTGGAAGATGTTAAGGCATGAATGGAGGAATCTGGATAGAGGCAGAGTTGGAGGCCATTTGATGACAGCTCAGGGAAACCAACTGATTTCACTAAGCCATCAGTGAAAGACACATACTGTTCCTTGTTTAACAGCTTGGATGTCTTGCAGTCATTTCCACCTAACGCTGAAAAATGATGGCAGAAGATTACAGCTTCCCCCCTGCCTGAATGATATGGCACATTCCTTCAGTATCATAAGGGGCTTGGTCTCATAGAAGGGCCATGTTCCACTGAAAGGAGTGACTATCGGGATCTCTCTGTGTGAGAACTGAGGCCCTCTGTAGCTCAGAATGCCCTCCAGAGGATTTCTCCATTGGCCGATAGTCATCTCCAGGCCATGAAGTCCAACACTTCAGTGTCATAAGGAACATGTGGTATGTTAGATTTACACTCTGCCCCCTGCATCTGGCTTCCTTGTGCCAACCCCATTCTGTCCTTCCTACAGCTGTTTTCATCTTTTTAAATGGCAACTCTATGTTTCTAGTGGCTCAGGTCAAAACCTGGAGTCCTCACTGACACGACTCTTTCCTCCATACATCATTTGAAATCATGAGCAAATCCCGTTGGCTCTACTTTGGAAAAATAGCCAGAATTTGACCAGTTCTTACTGTTTTCATTATTATCACCGAAGCAACCATCTTTTTTCACCAGGATTAGATAGGGAAAGAAGATGGTTGCTTAGGTGGTAACAATGGAAATGCCATTACCATTGGGGCAGTTCTTCTAAAATTTAAGGGAGATTGTGTTTCCCCTCCACTTAGAACCTTGCGGTGGCTCCTCATCTCTCTCAGAGTAAAAGCAGAGGCCCTAGAGTTGACTTGTTACTCTGATCTCATGTTACAGCACTCCTCCCTCACCCGCTCTGCTCCAGCCCACGCCTCCTCAGTTTTCCTGGAACACGTCAAGATTCTCTCACCTTAGGGATCGTCTCTGAAATGCTGTCTGCACACACATCCTTATGGCTCACCAAATCACTTCTTTAAGTCTTCGCTTAAATGCTATCTTCTTTGTGGAGCCGTGCTCTGACCCTTTATGTAAATTAACAGTCCTCTGTCTCTGGTCCTTACGTTCAGTCCTCTGGCACCAGTTATTGACCTTTACCAGCTTTATTTTCTTCCCTAGAATCACCATGTCATATATACTTAGTTGTTGATAATGTACATTTTCTGTCTTCCCCAGAATGTACATCAGCACAGAGGGCAGAGAAGAGGTCTGTTTTGTTCAGTGCTGTATCCCCAGCACTAGAGCAGTGCATACTGTGTGCTTTCTAAATGTCTGTTCAGTGAATGGTAATGAAGGTGGGTAGCCAATTGGAGATAAGCAGTTCAGGAACCAATCTGCTTGCTCCATTCCTGCCTCTGCTCTCATTGATATATTACAATTTGGGCAAGTTACTTTGTCTCTTTGGGCTTTGGTTTCCTTACTTGTAAAATGAGGATAGTCATTGTTCCTCCCTCGTACACTTGTGGGAAAGATTAAATGAATGTGTTTAGTTCATGGTAAGTTTTTGCAATGTGTCGGCTCTTGTTACTATGACATCTTCCACGTGTGTGGCAGGTAGGGAGTTCTCAGGATAGTCCCTGACATCGGGCATCAGAATCACTTGGGGTTTGTTTAAAATGCAGCTTCCTAGGTACCGGCCTAGAAATCTGAGGAAGGCCCTGAAAAAGTTTTGCATTTTTACTAGCTCTCCACTTGACTATTTGCATATTAAAGTTTTAGAATCATATGTTGGAGAGAGGAATAATGGCCCACAATTAGAGAATGGTAATTCTGAGGCTGGGGAACAGCCTATATGAGGAGATCCTGCTGCTTTGTGGGGAATCAGAGGGTGGGGCCTTTCCCTCTCAGCAGTTTATGTGTATATGTAGTGTTTGGTGTGTGTATGCAGGGTGTAGTGTTGGCATCATGTGTGGTATTTCGGGGGTTCTGTGTATGTGTGAGTGATGCATGGTGTGGTCAGTGTGTGTGGTGTATAATATGTGGGTGCATGTGTGTATGTGTGGTGTGTGTCTGGTTTGTGATGTGGTGTGTATGCGTGATTTGTGGTGTGGTGGTCGTGATGGGTGGGACTGGGAAGTGGGTGTTGAGCAGTAAACTGGTCCTTTGTTGCTGATTTTAAAATGACTTTGTTCTGAGGCAGGAGTTGATAGCCATGCCTAATTATTTTTGTTCTTGGCAGCGGGATGTTCTATGACGAGAACCACACCTATCTCATTGAGCCAGAAGAAAACGACGCCTCCCACGTGAGTGATCCTTCTGTTTGCTGTGGCGGATGTGCGCGCGATGCTGGCTGCTTTGTTTCCTCCTTTTTTCTCTCTGCTCTATTTTATTTAAATATATATATTATTTAAATTAAATACTGCATAAATCAAACCCCAAGTTTTTTTTCCCTTTTTAAATCCATTTCTTACTCCTCCTTTAAGTTGGAAATACTTTCCTTCAGACGTGTTCTGAAGCTTCCCTTTCTGTCTCCACTGTCGTGTGCTATGAATCTGTCTTAGTCTGTTCAGGATATCATTACAAAATTCTGGGTGGCTTAAACAACAGAAATTTATTTTCTCACAGTTCTGGAGACTGGAAGTCCAAGAATAAGGTGTCAGCAGTGTCTTGGTTGAGGGCTCTCTCCATAGGTTGCAGACAGCTGCCTTCTTGCTGTGTCTTCAGATGGCAGAGAGAAAAAGAGAGCTCTGGCATTTCTTCCTCTTCTCATAGTGGCACAAGCCCTGTTGGGTTAGGGCCCCACCCTTATAACCTCTTTCAACCCCTATCATTTCTTCACAGGTCCTAGCTGCAAATACAATTACATGGGGAGTTGGGGCTTCAGCATATGAATTTAGAGGGGGAAAATGCAAACATTTTTTCTGTAACAGATTGAAACCATAGATTTGTGATTTTCCACCTTTCCTTTTCTAGATTTGAGATTTTTGTCTGTTGTCCTTTGTCTGTTAAGCCCTGTGCTGATGAAGTTTAGAGAAGTTTAGGTTTTCTTATTTCCTACAAATTAGCAAAACAGCCCAGTTCCATTCCAGGTTTGTATACACAAACATTTTTCTGTATATCATGAACATTGGTCAAGTGCTTGGAGATGCAATTTCAAGAAACATTTCCTACCCATAATATTGTTCGGAAAAGTATCAGATTTGAACATTATTTTCTGGGTCCCCACTGCCTGCTCTTCTGTCACTTTGCTTGACTCTGTCACAGATAGCTTAATAAAACGGGTTGGTGTCCCTGAGCTGTAATCATAATGGCTCTGCTTCTATCCAAATTCTTTCATTCCTGTCTTAACATTTTCCACATGGCCTCCACTTTCACATACTCTTATAATTTTAGTAATTGAATGAAGCCTGATGAAGTTATTTGAATGTTCACTAATTTTTTTCTTAGACAAAACATGACTTTTTATCTGTCGGGTTTTCACAGAACTCTGTGTAACACTTGAATTTTTTAGCAAGGTTCATTTGGGCCTCTGCCATACCAGTCAGCATGCTCCCAGTATGAGGAAAAGTGTTTGCTCTGCAGTCTGCACCTGGCAGAGCTCTCTGACTCTGAAAGCGGGGCAGGGAGTCCATGGAAGGGAACCAGTCATAAAAAACATTAACCCATTTTCCCAGATGCCTTACTTCTCCTTGGGGGAATAGGCCCATTCATTTATTTTCCATTACCGCAGGCTCTGGCTTCTCTGTTTGTGAAGGTATTCGCTTCTAATAGGATGCTGCTCTGGTCCTGGGAGAATACAGGCGTGAGTGAGAGCTTTTGTGCAATGGCTCATTGCCCCTTTAAACCCAGGAGAATGTGTAGCCAAGTTATGATTCTGTTAAGAGTTCCAGCTTCTCCAGTTATGATTGCCTGAGCCTGGAGGTAGCTAGAAGTACATGCTTAATCTCTGTTGTTTGTGCTATTTCAGGCGGATTTCCGTTTTCATTCCATTTACAAATCCAGACTCTTTGAATTTCCTTTGGATGATCTTCCAGCTGGTATGATATTCTTGTATTAACTTAAAAAAAGACAATTTAAATAATTCATTGTGATGCTTCAGAGCTAATCTATAGGTGGAATATCATTAGCACACAACAGCTTGTAACAATCTCAGGGAGAAAGTTGAGTGTCATCAAGAGAAAGAATAAAATGCAGACTAACCACATCCTTACCGTGGATGAGTCTGGAAAGATAGAACTTGAGTGCATTGAAGGAAAGCTTTTTAAAATCATAGATTCAAGTAAGGTACCATAGGAGAAACAACATTAGGGCAAAAATTGCTCTGTGCAGATAATATGTATAAAAATTCACTCTTGGTGAAATACTGAGTTGTAAAAATAAGGATGAACTCTTAATTAATCATTTTCCCATTTGCCGTTATCCTCATTTATGCCCCCGCATTTTAAGGAAGAACTATTACAGATTAGCATTTTTATTTTATGTGCTATTTGTGAAATCAGTCTTTCCTTCTCAGTTAAGTTTGGGTGCAGCAGTATTTATACATGCTGATTTGAGAGTTGCACCCAAATCTTCACAGGACAATAGGGCAGAGTCCTTACACTTCGGTCTCATGAGGTAGAGCAGTGACTATGCAGAGTGTTAGCTCAGCTGGGCTCACGTGTATTCTCCGTTGAAGACAGGCACACTCCCAATACTGGGCATGGAGCTGCTTCCTCCCCTGCTTAGCAAGCCCTGATCATGGCTCTAGCGTATTCTAAATTTTAAACTCACTTTAGTTTTTGCAACAGCTCCATGAGATAGAATTATTGTTTTCATTTTATAAATGAAGCTCAGCTGCCTTGTCTCCTCCATGGTCCCACAGCTGGGAAGAGATGGGAGGGTTGGAAGAAGGTACTGAGAGAATGTTCTCTGGGACAGAGGAATAGAAGAAATGGAAAAACTACTAGACTGAAAGTAAATCCTAAACTACTGCTTAGGAAAATGACCTAAAAGTTAACATTGTCTTCTCATCAGAAAATGAAATGTGTTTTCTAATGTCCCTTCCTCTCTGAAGTAAATCTGTAACTCCTTGACCTTCTGTAGTGTCCCTGTAGAAAAATAAAACCCTCCCCTACTTTCCTGCTGCCAAGGGGATAGAAGGTCCTATTTTATAGAATTTGCTATTTTGAAAAGTCTGCAAGTGAGCATTTAATGCTCTTTCTTCATGCAAACAGCTTTGAAAGCTGTTTGAACACCTTAGACTGTTCCTTCAGTATCTTATGTAACCTTTACAATCCCTGTTATGGAAAGAAAGTAATTCATGACTAGCTGTCAGAAAATAAAGTCTTAATCTAATACATATTATTGGAAGTAATCAACATGAATTAACATTTAAAGTAATAAGTACAGTTCCCTCTAAGGATTTTATTGCAGGCTTGCCATGTTACAATCTTGTAATTTGAAAAAATCTTTGTTTAGGGCTTCTTTTCAACAGAAATTTTGGAAGTGACTTGGCATTTCTGCAGTTATTAAAAATGAGTTTTAAACATGTTCTTTGAAAACTCACATCTGTCTCAATTAGTTTCTGGTTTTCTTTTCTCATCAAAAGTTAGCACTGTTGCCTGGTCAGGGAGCTCAGTTTGTCAGACAGTCGATCCCATGTGCTGAGGTTCCTTTCAAAAAAAAAGTTGGCACTGTCAATTTTAAGAGTGTTATTTGTCTTTCAGAATGCTTAGATTTACCATGATAAGTTAGAAATAAATAAGAAATAAATGTTAAAACTGCAATTTTTGTAAAATAAGCTCAGAAGTAAGCTTATTTATTCTTAATTTAATACAGTTTCAGTGGGTTACAGATTATCAGCACCTTTGTCATTCTATGCATTATGTATTTCCTAAAGATATAATATGATTGGGTATTCTCTGCACTTGTTTGGTACTAGAACCTTTTGTTTTACTTAACACATCCCTTAGGACCAGTGTCTTTTTTTATTGGTAAATTACAGCTGGCATCAGTGTTATATTAGTTTCAGTTGTACAACAAAGTAGACATTTATATCATTTATGAAGTGCTCCACCAATAAGTTTAACACCTACCTGGCACCATACACAGTTATTACAGTATTATTGACTATATTCCCTGTGCTGTACTTTATATCTCCATAACTATTTTGTAACTCCCAATCTATACTTCTTAATACCTTCACCATTTTCACCCAGTCCCTCAGTCCCCTTCCCGTCTGGCAACCACCAGTTTGTTCTCTGAAATGCAAAGAACACTTATCCCTTAGGAGAAGATATTCACCAAATGTACATCTGATAAGGGGTATAATCCAAAATTTATAAAGAACTCATATAACTTAACACCCAAAAAACCACCAAACAAACCAATTAAAAAATGAGCAGAGGACTTGAATAGACAGTTCTCCAAAGAGAATATACAGATGGCCGGTAATCATATGAAAAGATGCTCAATGTCACTAGTCATCAGAGAAATGAAAATTAAAACTACAATGAGATACCACCTCATGCCTGTGAGAGTGGCCATTGTCAATAAATCAACAAACAGCTAGTGTTGGCCAGCATGTGGAGTAAAGGGAACCCTTGTGCAATGGATTTGCAGATTGGTTTGCAGATTGGTGCACCTGACTATGAGAAACTTTATGGAGGCTCCTCAAAAAATTAAAAATAGAACTACTACATGACCTAGCAATTCCACTTCTGGGTATTTATACTAAGAAATCCAAAACACCAATTTGAAAAGATATGTGCAACTCTGTGTTCACTGCAGCATTATTTACAATAGCCAAGGTATGGAAGCAACTTATGCTCATCAATAGACAATTAGATAAAGAAGATATAGTGTGTGTGTGTGTGTGTGTGTATAATGGAATATTACTCGACCATAAAAATGAATGAAATTTTACCATTTGTGACAACATGATTGGACCTAGAGAGTATTGTGCTAAATGAAATAAGTCAGACAGAGAAAGACAAATACCACATGATTTCACTCTACAGGGTGGGGTAAAAGTAGGTTTGCAGTTGTGAGTACATGAAACAGAGTTTATTATTATTTATTAATTGTTGTATTATTTACATATGAAAAACTGTAAACCTACTTTTTCCCCACCCTGTATGTGGAATCTTAAGATTATTGTCTTAGGAACACATCTTGAAAAAAGCTTATTTATTTTCTATGGACCCTGTAGCACTCAGTTTTTAAAAGATTCCTACCATGAAATATACAAACCTTGTGTGCTGTTCAGTGAGTCTTGACACATGTGTGTCCCCTTCAGGAACCCTAGAGCCACACCGTGACCCCAGGGACTTCCGCTGTGCCTGTTGCCAGTCATTGCCCCCCACTCCCAGTTCTGCAGTCTCCTTTCTGAAGGGATTTTTTTTTTGATGTGGATTAGTTTAGCCTTTTATAGATCATCATACAAATGCAATCATGTATTATGCCCTGCTTCTTTTGCTTAGCATATGCCTATGAGATTTGTGTTGTCAGGGGTAGCAATAGTTTATTCTTTTAAATTATTAAGTATGTTCTACTGTATGAATATACCACAATTTTTTATTCATCTTGCTAATGGACATTTGGGTTGTTGCCAATTTTGGGATAATACTTAATAAAATAACTGTGAAAATTCTTGTAAAAATCTTTTTGTGGGCACCTGTTTACATTTCTGTCAAATACCCAGGAGTGAAATTACCAGCTCATAGGTAGCTACAGAAGTATGCTTCCTGTATAACAGTGTTTCCAAACTTGAGCATGCATCGGAGTCACCCAGAAGGCTGGTTAAGCACACACTGCTGGCCCCATTGCTGGACGTTTCTTTGAAACTCTTTATTGAGGTGTGGTTGACATACAACAATTGTATAATTAATGTATACAACTTGATGAGTTTGGGGATAAATATATACTCATGAAGTTATTATCATAATCTATACCATAAACATATCCATCAACTCCAAAAGTTTCTACCTGTTCTCTCTTTATTATTGTTATTATTAGTGATTGGAACACTGAACATAAGATCTACACTTTTAGCAAAATTTCAAGTGTATACTATAGCATTGTTAACTACAGGCATTAACTATACTGCTGTATAGTACATATACCTGTAGGACTTAATTCATCTTGTAAAATGAAACTTTGCATCTTCTGACTAGTACCTCCCCGTTTCCCTCTCCCTCAGCTCCTGGCGCCCACCGTTCCACTTTATGCTTCTGTGAGGGTGACTGTTTTAGGTTCTTCATATAAGCGGTATCATGTACTATTTGTCCTTCTGTGTCTGGCTTATTTCACTTAACATTATGTCCTCCAGGTTCATCCATGATGTCACAAACAGCAGGATTTTCTTTTTTTAAGGCTCAGTAATATCCCATTTAGATACATACCACATTTTCTTTATTCATTCATCCATCAATGTACAGTTAGGTTGCTTCTGTATTGTGGCTGTTGTGAATAGTGCTGCAGTGAAAATGGGAATGCAGACATCTGTTCGAGATCCTGATTTGAATTTCTGTGGCTATGTACCCAATAGTGGGATTGCTGGAGCATATGGTAATTCTCTTCCTAATTTTTTGAGGAACCTCCACAGTGTTTTTCATTGTGGCTGCACCAGTTTCTGGAGTTATTGATATAGTACCTCTCAGATGGATTATGAGAATTTGCATTTCCAACAAGTTCCCAGGTAATGCTGATGCCATTAGTCCAGGGATCATACTTTGAGAACTACTATTTTATAAGAAATTGCTGAACCCTTTTTCAAAGTGGTTATACCATTTTACACTCTCATCAGTGCTGTATGAGAGTTAATTACTCCACATCTTCACCAACACTTGGTGTGTCATTCTTTAATGAAGGTCAGCAGTGAATGTGAAGGTCAAGTTGGCTATTTAAAAGATTCCAATGAAGAATATGATGGTTTTATAGGAGAAAGATGAGAAAAACTTTTGAGCTAACTTACAAGTAATGTTTGAGATTTTTTTAGTTATATTAATTAATTATGTTTATTCAGTATTAATATGAACACCATTGCTTTGATTAATATTCTTTATTACCATTAAGTGAAGCATTATATATTATAAAATTAATAATGAATATATAGTTATGTGGTTATAATTTATAATTACTTATTACTAATTATAATTATTAATTAACAATTAAAGTATAATTATATAATTTGGACTAGGAAGGTCTAATAAAACTTTGCCTTGTATCAAAGAAACCTAGAAGTTTCACTGAGTTCAATTTACTTTTATTTTCTTTTAGAATTCCAACAAGTAAGCATCACTCCACCAAAATTTATTTTGAAGCCAAGACCAAAAAGGACTAAACGGCAGGTATGTATTCACAGGTCTATATATCATGGTGCTTTAAAAACACTTGGCAACTGCCAGTTAAGTGAGTCCACATTAAGTCTCTGTAAGAGGGTATTGGGTAAGACATTTGTCAGGGTTGGTAAATAGTAAGCGTTAATAACTGAAACAATAAGATAATTTTCTGCTGACCTAATTTTTGATGGTTTTCATACACATTTGCAACATCCAGTCATGTGCTAAGCAGACAAATTCTTGACTTCTCTTTCTGAGAAGCCAGTGGACCCAGGGAGATGAAGTGTTATAGAACTGTGTGGCCAATATTGGCAATTCTCTGACCTTCAGAAAATGTTGAAAGTAGTGAGAGAGTCTACAGTATGAACTGGTAAGGCTCAGATCTCTTCCGTGTTAACAAACTATAGAAATGATCTCTGAAAGTATAATCTTAGGTTTCTCCAATATTAAAAAGCAGAGACTAGCATCATAAAAATATCCATTTTTGAAGAGACTTTTGTCATTTGATGCAGCATATGTTATTTTTTTGGTTCCTAAACCCCAAATTATGGTCTATTATTCTCTATCAACTTGTAAGGGATTTTGAAAAAAAAAGAGGTTTTTAAAGTTTTAGAATGTAGAGCAATGAACAAAATCTACACAGCAGAAAATTTTTAGTTTACTTTACATGCAGTACTCAAAATACACATTCATTATTGATTTAGTTTGATTGTATATCCTCATCACAACAATGGCCCTTGGGCAAGTGAGCAAAAAGATTTATTGAAAAACTGTATATTGAAGCATGACATAAGGAAGAAGTTAATTTTGCAGATCTCATTAAGATTGCCTTATAGAGTAACTGCAGAGAACTAACTGCAGAGGACAAAGGGCTATGGCTGCCTTAGTGACTCTCGTGAGTAGCATTCATTGGTCATGATTTTGAAGGTGGAGAAAATGTGTTGTTGAACGGACAGATAGAGCTGCACTAGATAACCCAAGACTGCCTGGGAACTCTCAAAACTGTCCTGCCAAAGCTCCCATGTCGTTTGGGGATCCCCTGACCCCTTACCAGAGGAAGGGGCACATCTCAATCCCACATTTGGAGATTCAACGATAAAAGTGCCAATCATCCCACTCCCTGTAGACCTCTCAGAGGGTCTTAGGAGTGTAAATTAACCATTTTATTATAATCTCTGAGATCTGTTGTTAAAATAGCCTGAGTGAAATAAGTGGAAGTACAACGTGAAATACATATTCTTTGATTTTATATGCATATGTATTTCTGGAAGGAACCAGTGACTGTGCTGTACCCTCTGTCGGGGAAGGGTGAAGACTAGGAAGACAGGGGACAGAGGGGACCGGAAGACCTTTGTGCTCTACTTTTTGTAGTTCTTTAATTTCTGAACCATGTAAATTTGTTACTTACTCCAATCGGAAGTAAATTGATGAAAATGAAAAAATAAATACTAAATGAGTAAGTGGGGACATGGTTTTGTTTATTTTTCCCATATTTTTTAGTTTTTCCCATTTAAATTTTTTCAGCTTTATTGAAGTATAGTTGAAAATACAACTGTAAGATATTTAAGTGTACACTGGAAAACATTTCTCCTATGGAGTTAACACATCTGTCACCTCACATACTTACCTTTCTTTGGGGTGCAAGCATTGAAGTTCTACTTTATTAGCAAGTTTCAGTTATACAATACAGTATTATTAATGTATCATTGATGGATAAATGGATCAAGAAAATGTGGCATATGGACAATAGAATATTACTTAGCCTTAGGTCCAAAATATAAAAATGCATAGTAACGTTTATAAATGGAATCTAAAAAAAAAAAACAAAAAAAATGTCAGACTCATAGAAACAGAGTAGAAAAGTGGTTGCCAGGGTCTAGGAGGTAGGGTAAGTAGGGTGAGGCCTGTGAAAGGCACAAACTTTCCACTGTAAGATGAATAGAGTCTGAGAATCTAACATATAACATATTTTTTAGTTTTTCACTGCCCAGTTCAGAGGGTCTATTTAGGTGCCATTCCCTTTACTATATTGCAGCTCCGGCGACGTCCTCGAAATGTAGAGGAGGAAACCAAATACATTGAATTGATGATTGTGAATGATCATCTCATGGTAGGATTTGATGAATTTTTCGTTGTTTGAACTTGCTTGAATCTTGGATTAAACTGGTCAGTGCTGCAATATGTTTAGAAGAAAGAGGCCCACAAATCTGTCACCTGGACAAGGTATTTGTGTAACTAAATATATTTAGCAAATATAACCAATAACCTACAAGTAGGAAATCCCTTTAGGTGAAAGTAACTAACAGTATTTGGTGAGGTTCCAGAAATATTTCTGGGACTTGTGATGTCAACTCTTACTTGACTAATGTAGGACCTAGTATCTCCTCTTACTAAAATGGCAAGGTTTAAAATAAATGAAAACTTCCACTTTATATTGAAAAAGTGAGTAAGACACCAATAATGTGACACTTTCATTTGCAATGTTCAACTTTATCCTAACGAAATAAAAGCAACTGTTCTATTTCTGTCTTGCTGTGCAGTAAACCATATGGAAAAACTTATATAGCCAAGTAGTAAAGATTAGGATAAAAACCTAGTGAAACTTTCAGTTTTGATGAGTCAGTTATTTTGTTATATTCAATTGTATATATTAATTTCATGAGCATGTCGTATATTCAATTTGTGGGCACATTGTAGTCATATGGTTATAGTCACAGCACAGCAGTGAGTTATAATGCTAATTGTTCCATGTAACCAGACTAGTGAACTAAGTGTTCAATGATGGATACTGCTCGATTTTACTTAATTTCAGGTAAAAGTATATTTAGATTTACTTTGAGTGATTTAGAGGGATGATGTCATTTATTTACACATGATTAAACAAATAATATCAATTTTAATTATTTTTAACGATAATGCCATCAAGATTGAGTACTTCTTTCTTGCTCAGGGTAAGACTAAGTTTTATCTTTCTACCTTTTCAAACTCAGTGATGTTACTGTTCCCTGAGATTTTTACAAAACAAGAATAAGTTTCAAAAACATAATTTTGGACATTTTGGGATATCACAAATTCAGATGTCTATAGACATCTTTATGCAGTTAACACGAATAAAGCGAGTCAGGTATTAAACAATAGGGAGGGGTGTGGCCTGTGGCAAAAGGGAAGTCACATGACCTGTCTAATGGGAGCATCTGCTTCTCAGCAGTTACCAGTTATTACCATATGAGGATGCTAATTTCAAATGAAGTGAAAACTTAGGTTTTACATGGTGTTACCTGATTTTTAAAACAGCATTAAGGCCAAACAAAAGATATATGTGATCCACATCTAGCCTATTAGCTACCTCCTTGTGACCCTCACAGCTTTCTTCTCCTTATGACTGAGTCCTATAGGACTTACACACTTTTTTACTTTTAACAATATTCACATTCACTTTTTTGACTTTGACAGTACTTATATTTGTATGTCTTGTAATTCATAGATAACTTTCGTATTTTTTAATCATTTTGAATAACAATCTCATGATAGAAATAAACTTGTGAAATGGATGGATGGGCATTTTTTTCTTCATCTCACAGATGAATAAATGGAGGCCTCCAATCTTTAAGAGCCTTTTCTCAGACTATGCAGCATATAGAGGACTTTCAGTTCTTCAATTTTTTTTTACAGAAAACTTTAGAGATCTTTCAGTTACACCATGCTTTCTCTGCTGAGGTGATTATTTGCTTGATTATTTGAAAGCCCTTCACTTTTTTTTTTGCTTTCAGTTTAAAAAACATCGGCTTTCAGTTGTACATACCAACACGTATGCGAAATCTGTGGTGAACATGGCGGATTTAGTAAGTATCAACCCAATTCAGTGTTGCCATAGAGGAATTTTATCTCTTGATTATTAATAAAACACATAATATGGTTCTTATATTTTCACTACTCTCAAGTTAATGCTTCATCCAAGGTGTCCCATAAATCCCTGGTCACCTTGCAGTTGACTTTACTGACTCTGATATCTGGCTGGGAAGATGATAAAAGGAAGTGGTCAAAATTAGCCACAGATTTCTGCCTAATGTTCCTTCCTGTATTTTTTCACATTGGAAAAGAAAAGGTCGGGTCCTAGGCCCTAACAGACACTCACCATGTCCTTCCACCAGTGGAAAGCAGCGTATGAGTTGCCTTTCTCCAAGGGGTGCCTGGTGCTATGGGAATGATGCGACTCAGTGAAGCCCCTGTACTTGCTTTCCATGGCTTCCTCTGACAAGGCAATGCCGGCACCTTCTCCACGAACTTAGGGACAGTTGGGCTGCATAGAAATGATTTTCTTGGAGAGTCTTCATTGTTCCATTTTTGCTAGGGGAACTCAAGAATGTATGTAATGTATTCTCTGTCTAGGTGCCAGGAGATGGACCCAGGGAGAGCCTTGAATAACAGTCAAAATGTGTTTTTTTTGGTTTCTAACTAGAGCTGTTCTTTGGGTATTACTTAGTGGAGAGTCGGTTCTCTGTTACTCAAGGGAAATGAATGTAAATTAGAAAAATAATTATCTTTCTTGAAAAGTGAAATTTCTTAAATTAACTACAACTCAAGGGGTTTCCATAAAAGGACCTTTGTAGTTCTGTTCATAAAACATTCTATTTTACCCTATGTATAACTGGTATGTTCATTTTCTTATATACTAGATATACAAAGACCAACTTAAGACAAGGATAGTGTTGGTTGCCATGGAAACCTGGGCAGCTGACAACAAGTTTGCCATTTCTGAAAATCCACTGATCACCCTGCGTGAGTTTATGAAATACAGAAGGGATTTTATCAAAGAGAAAAGTGATGCAGTTCACCTTTTTTCGTATGTAACTTTTGTAATGATTTTTTACTTTTTTTGGTTCTACGTTGAATGCTCTATGACTTGTGCCTGAGATGTATCCTTTCTACTGTGTAATGCAATTAGGATTTGACAGGGAAGACACATTTGGAAAAAGCTTTAAAGTATAATTTGCTTGAAATTAACATGAAAATATAAGAGGTTTAATCTTGAGTTTGGTATTGCATGTACAGGGTCTGGCACAAATAATGCCCCTTTTTATTACAAAATCTTTTATCACAAAATCATAAGCATGTACTTCTCTAACACAACAATATCACACTTGAACACACCATATGACATTTTAGGTGAACTGTTCAAATTGCTGTCCACCTTGTGCGAGACATTCACGTGCCCTACCAACCACACTCAAGCAAGCCTCACTTTGGCTGGACCCTGTATGTTTCATTTAAATATTCAAGAGATTTAATCAAAGCATTTACTGAGTAAAAATACTGTTAATTCTCATAAAGAGTATTTTAAATGATTAATTATACTCTTTAAAGTTTCTGTCTTTTAAATGTCAGTGTTTTCTTTGTTTTTGATTTAAGTTGAGAGCTTAGTGATATTTCCAGATTTTATCTTTTATTTTTCTCACTCTTACAGGGTTTTCTTTTTGGTAAGTGGCATATTTGATATAATAGCAAGTTATATGTAATAGCATTTTAAAAACCTAACATCTGAAGTCAGAGCTTTTGTTGAGAAAAGTTATAAATGGAAGTAAAATAGTATATTTTTCAGGTAACTTTTTATTTTTATGTAATTTCAAATTTACAGAAAAGTTGCAAGAATGCTTCAAGGAAATACCTTATGCCTTTCACCCAGATTGATCAATCATTTATATTTTGTCCTGTTTGTTTTATGATGTCTTTTCTTTCATCCTTCTTACCTCCTTTTCTTCCTTTTATCCATCTGTCAATTTTTTTCCTGAACCATTTGAGAGTAACTTGGAGATATTTATTTACTGGTCTTTACTACTAAATACTTAAGATATTTTCTTATATAGCTATAGTAAATTATTAAAACCAGATACTTTAGTATTGACATAATACTTTATCTAATGTATAGTCTATATTCAAATTTTACCAATTGTCCCAATACCGTATTTTATAGCTAATTCTCTCCCTGCCTCAAATCCAGGGTCCAGTGCAGGATCACTCATTGCATTATCTGTCAGGTGTCTTTAGTCTTCTTCAGTCTGAAAGGCCTCCTCAGCCTTTCCTTGTTCATTTTGGACCACACTTTTTTTGAAGAATATAGGCCAGTTATTGAATAGAACATCCCTCTTTGTGGGACTTTTATTTTCTCATTATGAGACTCAAGTTATGCATTTTTGGCAGAAATACCACAGTAGTGATTTTGTATCTTTTTCAGAGTACATCACAATAGTAATTCTTTTTTAATAGATATAGTTCCATTGAAGATATTTGGTGATTATATGGGAAATATTTCTGAGAAACCTTTTCCTTTGGTTATGTGTGTAAACAATTTTTACATTCCTTCCTCCCTCCAGGAATGTATAGCATACAAATGTTATGTGCTTTGAGAAAGTAAATTAATAATGAGAGGTGTTTATGATATTTGAACTGTGAGCAGTAAGTATTTTTCATTTCCTTTTCTGAAAGGGGAAGTCAATTTGAGAGTAGCCGGAGCGGGGCAGCTTATGTTGGTGGGATTTGCTCGTTGCTGAAAGGAGGAGGCGTGAATGAAGTAGGTGTGAACATCTATACAGTACAAAGTGGTATGATGGCTGAAAATGCTTTCCTGATGTTAAAGAGATAATTTCTCAGTACTCCACATTCTCCAGATGTTAGGTTGTTTTATGAATAACCAATGTGGTTACTGTAAATGACCAGAGGACAGGATAGGGAAATAATAGAGGATAATATCTGATAATTCTGTCCATGTTCTACTTAGAATGATTTCCAGATTTAGCTATTTACAGATTATATAGAGAAAATATTTACTTTTACCTTCATGGGCAGTAAGGCCTGATTTATTACTTTAATTGATTTTCCAGAGAATTGGATAATTTGCTTAGTTATTTGGCTTACTACCAAACAACCCAGTTGGAAATTTTCTTCTTTGTTTGATACTTGGCAAGTTTTTGGAGAAAAAAAAAAATAGACCAGGTTTTTCAAAGGATTTCTTTTATTGCTAAGGTACTAAACATGATGGAAGTAATCTAAAAGAAAAATATTTGAATCTCTTGGTGGCTATATATTTAAAAAAAAATGTCCCTAGGTGTTCTGAAATTTTTGGGGGGCCAAAGATCATTACCACATCCTGTTACTCAGCATGCATTTTCTGAAGCCACATGTTCTTAGTTTGGGGAAATTTCAGGCTTTTAAGTGGATATGCAAAGATGAACAAGTTCCAAACAATTTACACATTTATTATTATGCAAAAGACTGGTTCAATTGTATGAAAGTATTATGTTTTCCAGAAATGTCACTGGTGAACTTTGGACTCAGAATTAGATTTAAGTTCCCAAAACAAAAAGTTGATGATTCCCTGGTTTCTAGTCTTCTCTGTAAGAATTAATCAAACATGGATTTATTTCTTACTACTTCTTCCCAAATGCTCAGTAGTTGAGTACTAGCTATTATGTGTTTAACCTCTGCTAAATAAAATGCTTAGAAATTACTTACTTTCATTTATGTTGTCATTTTCTGGCCTATCTTAAATAAAAAATAATTTGCATTTACATGTATTTATTTTTGTTTTTGTTTTTCAGTTTGGAAAAACTGATTTAATGGCAGTTACTCTTGCTCAGTCATTAGCCCATAATATTGGTATTATCTCAGACAAAAGAAAGTTAGCAAGTGGTAAGTTTAAGTACACATGTGGTTTGGTTGTATTTCCAATAGACTGTCTGTCAAATATTTTGAAGAATGAGATTATTTCATTCAGTAGTTTGATAAAAAGAGTTTGGATGATAATATAAGATAAACAGCCAGAGCACAAATATTTTTTTCAAAAGTAATACAAGGTAATATATATTTATATTACAAATGAAAAATTTTCCATGTGTTATAAACACTTAAAATTGTGTGATGATAAATTCATAGTTGAATTTAACCTAAAAAAGGACAAAATAAGCTCAGGTAGATAATTTTAAATGGTTTAATAAAGAATCCTAGGCATATAGGTAAGAATACTGTTTTATTAATGTTTATTTGAAATATCTCTTAGTATGACCACAGAGAATTTGCCAGGTGGGAGCAGACCTGATAAAGGGCTTAGTAAAATGTGGAGCCAGTAAAATATGCTAGTGTCAGCAGCTATGAGGAGTACGTTTTCCCAAGTCACTTCACCAGGAATAGTCAATTACTATGTATTATGCATAAGTTGATTATAACCATATTTATTTTATGATTTTAATAACAAAATAATAAACATGATTATTTATATTAATAACTCAAATAATTGAGTACTAGTATTGTCTGCATCTAGATTCTCATTTAATCCTTAGGTAGTCCTGCAAGATGTGCATTATTAGCCCCATTTTACAGATAAGGTGACTAGATCTTAAAAGGTTAATGTCTGAAATTTACATAAGTTTATGTTAAAGGGCAAGCCCAAGTTTTGAACCTGGGTATTTCTGATTCTGAAGACCTTCTGCTTAACCAGTACACCATACTGCCTTGTACCAGCAGCCTTGGTGCAGAGGCTTTAAAAAATGAACGGGGAGTTCTAAGAATGCTCATAAAGGCCTATGAAACCAGGACTCTGTAGTGGTGTGTCATTATATCATTGCTATTTCACTGTTTTTTACTTTAAATGAATTCTTTAAAAATATGGTCACTTGTTAAAATATTTATCAAAAGATTTAATATTAGTAACAATTACATAATCTTGAGAAGGTCAGTAGATTTTTGTTGTCATGCATTGCATAGAAACTTCAAATAGAAGGGAAATTAGAAAGCAGGTATTCCTATTTTAAAGTTATGTGAAGAGTAAAGTTAAGATATACTTTTGAAAATTGGAACTGCTCTAACGCACCTGTTTTTACTTTGTAATAAGGCATTTGTATTCATTTTCTCTTAGGCGAGTGTAGGTGTGAGGACACGTGGTCTGGATGCATAATGGGAGACACTGGGTGAGCCACTTGTGTTTGAAAATGACTCACTTTTCCTCTCTGCTGTGCTACTGTCTTAGGAATATGACATGCAATAACCGGTGCACGGAATCTCCTCACCACAGTCATTTAAGAGAAAATCAGAAGTAGATTTTCTCACTGGCTTTGTATGTGAAATATTTTTACAAAATAGTTTCTTATTTATGAGGCCAATTGATGTCAGTTAAGCTAGAAGATCAAAGACATTTTTAACTTTGAACCCAGGCTGAAAATGAGGAACAACTTTGTTCTTGATGGCTTACACGCCAATTCCCATTTCTTTTATCTTCTTCAATTCTAATTAAATGGCTTATAAATAGTGCTGTGCTGGTAAGCTGACTCTCAAAAACAAAAACAAGAAAAGAGCCCAGGTCTGTACCTTCTCAGGTTTCCAGCAGCCTTCACCCTATGTAGAAGCCTATGGTGCAAATACTGCCATGGCGATTTCAAGCTACCAGTGGTGCCTCACTGCGCAAGGAGTGGGAAGAATTGTGCTCAGTTGCCCTCCTGAGAAATACTGTCCTACCCTTCACACACTATCAGGCACTACTAACCTTTTATTCTTTCTAAATAAATTTTACAACCATTCCTTTTCTGCCAGTTTTATCACTACCACCTTACTTTAAACTTTTATCATCTTGTGCTCTTATTTCAATAACATTCCAGATATCCATCCAGCTTACAGGCGCCCTCTCTCCCTTCCTGAACTCCCCTTCCATCATAATTGAAGAGATATAAAGAATGAAAGAGCGAACACATAAACTACTATCCAGATTTAAAAAAAATTAAACGCTAGCTACATAGTTAAATACCTCTTGTGTGTTCTCCCTCATTGGCCCCAGACCCAGCCAAGGTCACCGCCACCTTGAATTTGGTTCACATCATTCACAGATTCTTTTTTATACTTTTACTGTATATATATATGCATTTTTTGTTGAAGTAATACACAGCATTACTTTGTGTTTCAGTTTATATGAAAGGCATCACACTATATGTCCTCTTCTGTGACTTGCTCATTCTGATGAACTGTGTGTTTGTGAGATTCATCCATGCTGATAATGTGTAGCTCTAGTTCACTGACTGTGTGTATGGCAGGATTTCTCCGTTATCCTGTTATTTTTTTTTAAGATTTTATTTATTTATTTTGAGGGAGGGAAAGAGAGAGAGAGAGAGAGAGACATCAATGTGCGGTTGCTGGGGGCTGTGGCCTGCAACCCAGGTATGTGCCCTGACTGGGAATCGAACCTGCGATGCTTTGGTTCGCAGCCCTCGCTCAATCCACTGAGCTACGGCTCTCCGTTATCCTCTTAACGCCCCTAGATTCCTGTGTCATACACAGGAATCCTATCATTTTCCTGCTCAGAACTTTTGCTGAGTCTCTGTTGTCTAAAAGATAAGGTTCAAATTCCTTCCTCCAGTGTTTAGATGTCCATAATCTTTATTCAACCTCATTTGCAGTCTCATTTTCCACTGCTATTCAAGACTGGTTTGCTAACCATAATTATTCATGGGTTTCCAGTTTTCTTTGATTTGCTAACCATAATCCTACATGGATTTTCAGCTTCTTAAAAATTTGCTCACCATAATTATACATAAATTTCCAGACTTTAAATTTCTTTAATGTATTCTCTTCATCTGGAGTTCTCATTTTTCTTTATCTAACCACATTCTAACCATTTGAGACATATTATAATTTTTAACTCCTGTATTATAATTTAATGCTGCTTGTATTATGCTTCCCTTCACCAACTAGTTATAAATTGTTAAGGATTGCATCTTACATTAATTATATTTTTATCAGATCTCTCACCATAATTATCTCATGTACACTTCATTTTCAAGAAATATGTATTGATTATATTTGAAATTTGAATTCCTAAGATATGTGTGACAAGGAAAATAAATGATGGAAGGAATGTATATACAAACATATATTTAAAATATTTATTAAAAATATCTGGATCAGAGAGATAAAGAAAAATACCATATGATTTCACTTACACGTGTAACCTAAAAACCAAAATAACCAATGAAACCAAGCAAAAACAGACTTATAAATGCAGAGAACAGACTGATGGTTGCCAGAGGGGAGGTAAGTTGGGAGACTGAGTGCAAAAGGTGAAGGGACTGAGAAACTGGTAGTTACAGAATAGTTGTGGAGATGTAAAGTACCACTGAGGGAATAGAGTCAATAATATTCTAGTAACTATGTATGGTGCCAGGTGTGTACTTGAAATATCAGAGGGAACACATTGTACTCTAATACAGTTTTCTAATCACTATGCTGCACCCATGAAACCAATACAAAATAATATTGAATGTAAACTGTAATTGAAAAATTTTTTTGGCCTTGTTTAGTAATAAGAGGAAATTATAAAGGTACTTTCTATAGTTGTAATTTTTCAACAATTAAATTTTAAGCTAGAAGATCTTTTAAAAGTTCTTCAGTATATTGTAGTTAATTATTCTGATTAACTGTTTTTTGTTGTTTGTTTATTTATTTATTTATGTTTTAGAGAGGGGGAAGTGAAAGAGAAAGAAAAGGAGAGAAACATCGATGTGTGAGAGATACATCAATTGGTTTCCTTTCATACACTCCCAACTGGGGACCCAGTCCACACCCATGCATGTGCCCTGATCAGAATCGAACCTGTGACCTTTCGCTTTTCAGGCTGGCACTTAGTCCACTGAGCCACACCAGCCAGCATGCTGATTAACTATCAAACACAAAATTTTATAGATCACGTGCCTAACACTAAGCATAATGTGCTACAACATCAAATGGCAGCACTCAAATGTGTTTCACTCTTTGCCTTGAACTCTTTTTTGCATCAAACAGATACACAAGCTCATTGCATAAAACATTTTCCGGCATGATCAAATATATAATTTGATTTGTGCCAAACATTGGCTAACAGCACTAATTTTGGACATATATTTCCTATGGGTACATTCTCTCCCATTTCTACTTTTTGAAGTTCCTCTGTAATGCTAAATGTTGGAAAGTGTTTTTGAATTGAATACTTTCCTATTTAAAGATGTAAAAATTAAAACTTTAAAAATGAATTGAATACAGTAGATCTGTTACTCTGCACACGAGAAGGTGTGGGGCAGAGCCTAGGGAGAGACATGATATCTAATTTCGGTTTTTGAAGGGCCATGGTGTGGTAGAGGAATTATGTGATAAGGTTAACAGCACAGACTGTAACTGTAGGAAGTCAGATGTGGCACAGTGAAAGCAGAGGAACTATACGTTTCAACTGTTCATATATAAGAAGAGCTTCTCTGAGAGGGAAGAGTTGCTGTCACTGTTGGAGAGCAGACTGAGCCCCCAGCTGTGCAGTGGGCGGGAGGCTGGGCTTGGCTGACGTGAGGCCCTTGGGAGGGCAGGGGCGGAGCTAGGCTTTCACTTCTGAGGGTCCCACACTAAGAGTTAGTGACTTTCTTCTTTGACAGTAGGAGCCATCTCAGGTTTTGACCAGTAGAATAAAGAGGAAACTTGAAGAAAGCCCTATTTAAGTTTTATAACTCTAGCAGAGGTATGCAGACTGGATTAGTGGGTTTGGTGATAAAAACAATGGCCAGGGAGTAGCACTGACAAAAGGGAAGTGGAGCTTGACCCTGGCACCTTAGACCATGCGGCCTTCTTGACACACTTTGAACAAACAAGACAAACAAAAACTCCTAGACGCAGACAACAGCACAGTGAATACCAGAGGGAAAGGAGGGTCGGGAGTGGTAGGGAAGGGTAAAAAGGGGTCAAATAATATGGTGATGGAAGGAGGTTTGACTTTGGGTGGTGAACACACAATGCAATATATAGGTGATGTATTATAGAATTGTATACTTGAAACCTGTATAATTTTATTAACCAGTGTTACCCCAATAAATTTAATATGATTAAAAAAAGAAAAAGGAAGTAATAAATGTGTGAAAATTTTTAAATAAAGAATAGAATATATGACGTGTTAGAAAAGTGAAGTGGAGGAATTAAATTAGTTCAGGAAATTTAAATACAAGATAACTTTATTTTGGAGAGTTTGACATGAAATACTTGAAAAATGAGTTTAGGGTACATTCATTGTAAATTCCATTAATTTACTCATACAGTGTTAACCATGATGCCGGCAAGAAGGAAGGATATAAGTGAACATAGTCTTTGCAGTGTAGTAGGAGAGACCTCATAAAAACTGTTATTATCTTAATTGCATTGTCAGTATTGTAAAAGCTCAATGTAACAATTTTTGAAGAATATAGAAAGTAAAATTTTTATCACTTTTTTCCCTTACCATCCAAGGTTAACTATGGTTAATGGTATGATAAACAATGTTAAAATAATGTTTAAATCCAGTAGTTTTTCTCTTACCATTTTTATTGTTCTTTTATAAAATCTGAGCACGGTTGGATATATAACTACTTATTTGTTTTTTACTTAACACTATATAGTCATTTTTCTGTGCCTTTATTCTTGGATACCATGATTATTGACAACTACATGGTATTCTATTTTATTCATGTATCACAGGTAACAGTTTTCTTACTGTTGCACATTAGGTTATTTTTGTGTTATCTGCTATTATAAACTGTGCCACCATAAATATCTGTTCAGACATATTTGTATACATAGCTAATTATTTCCTCAAGAAAACTTTCTAAAGGTAGAATTACTAAATTTGAGGATATTTCTCATTTTGAAGATTCTGAATGCATATTGCCAAATTGCTCTCTAGTCGTTTCTTTCTCTAGTGACCCTTTATTTGGTATACATTTTTTTTTGTATTATGAAACAATCTGAAACTTGAAAAGTTGCCATAATAGTAACAAAGAACCTTTTTGTCCTTGAATAGTAAGTTGCTAACTTGATGCCCCATCACTGCCAAACACCTTAATATGCATTTGCATAAGCGAGGACATCCTCCTACAGAAACACAATACAATCAATAGAATTACCTTATTCTTAGCCCTCATCCACCACTGGCTCTGTGTTTCAAAACTGTCTTAGAATCAGGCAGCACGTTTTCAGGTCTCTTCAGCCTCCTTCAGTCTGGAACAGTTTCGGTCTTTCTTTGACTTCCATGACCTTGACACACTTGTAGATTACTGGTCTGTTGTTTTGTGGAATGCTTTGCAGTGTGGGTTCTAGCCCAATTGTAATATTTAGTTATTATTAAATAAATTATTCTTTTATTTTTAAAAAATATTTATTTATTTATTTTTAGAGAGGGAGAAGGGCGGTAGAAAGAGAAGGAGAGAAACATCGATGTGTAGTTGCCTCTAGCATTCCCCCTACTGGGGACCTGGCCCCCAACCCAGGCATGTGCCCCAACTGGGAATCAAACCAGTGACCCTGTGGTTTGCAGGTCTGCACTCAATCCATTGAACTACACCAGCCAGAGCTAAATAAATTGTTCTTCCCTTTGATTGAAATTCCAGGGGTGTGTGTGTGTGTGTGTTTTCTTTGAGTATGCCCACAAATAATGAACAACCCATCCATCATCACCATTGGTCACCAGATAAAGAATTTAGAAATATACTGATTGAATGAAATTCTTAGGGATTGAATGCATAAGTAGGTGAATGGACTTTATTTTTCATTTTTGAGAAAATGTATAATTTTAACAATGTTTAATTTTAAGAATAATATACAAACAAGGTAGACAAAACCTGTATCCAGCTATTAACTTTCCTCTGTCTTATAGCTATTATCTTCCTAAGAAGTTCACCCAGTGTAACATTGAAGAGTACCATGACTTCCTGAATAGTGGGGGCGGTGCCTGTCTTTTCAACAAACCTTCTAAGGTAATAAGTGTGATTAGAGTTACTAGTTATTACACTTTCTAAAGTATAATAAACACAAATTTTTCAGGCATTGGATCTCATGAAAGAGAGCTTTTCAATTTGGCTATATACACATTTTCTATATTTACAAAATATTTGTATTTTCTAAGTCAAGTTTAATCTTGGAGCATTTGGGGCTTTTCTGTTGGGAATAGAAAACAGGTAGAAATAAGTGTTTGCTTTCTGAAAAAATTTTATTTTCTTTTTATATGGCCAAATGATGATTCAGGGTTAGCTTACAAAAATGCTTTTATTTTGTTTCTCTTTTTTTGTTTTCTTGATGAGTTTCCCCCTCACCCTTTGGATGCCTAATAACAACTCATCCTGGTAAAAAGGGCAGCATATCTATCCTCATTACTCCCTGCATTGCCTTTCAAGACAAGCAGTGCGATTAAAATTGCAAGTGCTTCTCCACATGCGAACCAAGTTTGCTTAGAGAAGAGAAGGAGAAAAATCTTTCTGTGCTTACACTTTGTCAGAGGCTTTTGCAACTTGAGGAACATATTTTGATTACCAACTGAGTAGAAAGCAGGTCTTCCTCCTGCATTGGGAAGACTGCATGTTAAAGAAGAACCTTTGTCCTTGTTAATTAGGTCAACTGTGATGTGCTTCTGTGTACCGAGCAGTATGTGGTGTTGCCTCTATAATCATTTACCGGCTTTCATTCTCTGTTCACTCCAGGGAAATTTAGGAAATGTATCACATGGCACTGAAATGACTTTAACTCCAAAAGTTTTAGAAGTGATCATTGAACTAAATTCCTGCTGTAATAAAGGAAAAACATCAAGTCTTTTTTACCAAAATAACTTACTATTCTGAATGCAGAGTAAGAAAGTAAGAGTGTTTTTTCCATCTGGATAAGTTTTAGGTTTGGCTTTCAAAGCTGTCTCATTAGTTATGATCCCTTTCAACTGAAAATGAAATCTAGAGATGAATTGATTCTTTCGTTGTAGGGGAGAGAGTATTTAAAATTAGGTGGGGATTCTTTTTTATGATTCTTGCTTTTAGTTGGTTTTAAGAAAGCAGCGTGTGTGTGTAGGTATGTATTCACTTCCATTCTGTAATATGTAGACTTTGATTTTTTGAATGAATATTATGTATTTAGAATATAGCAATTATATTTCCTAATTTTACCTAAAATCATAAAGTAAACTATACTGAAAAGATAATATTGATGGAGAGTTAAAAATTAAACAGTCTTGAAATATACTCTTGTACAGGGCAAAACGACTTATTGCTGTTCTATGCAGAACTATGTATACATTTTATATTAAATATATCAGTGGTGGTATTTTTTGTGACATTTTCCTTGTTGGTGCAGTGACTTTCTGTTGTACAAGAAAACGTAATTAATAAAGGGCTTTTCATAGGTAGTGGAACTGATGGAACTTGACCCTCACAACCATTTGTGGCGTCCAGCTGACATTATTCCTGTTTTAAATGCTCAGACTCGAGGGCTCCGAGATGGCAAGCTGTTTGCCCAAGATAAGTCGCTGAGCCAAGATTTAAATCCAGACATTCTGACTCTAAATCTCTTGCTTTCTGTTTGAAGGAAATTCAATTTCAGTCTGCCTCAGCTTTAGTCAATGGGTAGATCATCTTTTATTTTGATGGCATTTATGTTAGATATATAAATATGATTAAATCTGACATGGAAACAATATTAGACATTTCTGTTCTAAAGTTCCCAGTTCTAAAGTTATAGAAAGTCATGCTTTCTGTTTAGGGAAATAAAAATATATTTTTGGATAACTGACAGACATGCCAGAAGCGTAGGTGTGGCACTTAGGGTCTCTTGTAAGGCCTTTCATATGGATGTCTATATTTTAATTCGATTTTTGGTTTTCATCCCATAGCTTCTGGATCCTCCTGAGTGTGGTAATGGCTTCATTGAAACTGGAGAGGAGTGTGACTGTGGGACCCCGACAGTAAGTCTTTGGGTGTTTTGATGATTTTCTTTCCAAGGTCGTTCAGGTCATTCCAGGTCCACACACTGGGAAAGACATACAGAGCAGGAGTTATACCTGGAAATGTTATAAGATTTGTGGAAGAAATGTTATCATTGTGAGGTTGTACATTTATTTTAGAAGATATTCTGATACTGTCAGAAAAATGACACCATTTTTTGATGTTATGCAAATGTTTCTATTCCTTAGGAATGTGTCCTTGAAGGAGCAGAGTGTTGTAAGAAATGCACCTTGACTCAAGACTCTCAATGCAGTGATGGTCTTTGTTGTAAAAAGTGCAAGGTAAATAAATGTTGGTTCATTATCAACTGACAAAAAAGAGGACCTATTTGGTTAGATTGTTAAGCCTAGGTAAATATAACCTAGTAACAATAGTAGTATTGTACATGTATTAAGTGACTAAATGCTGGGTGTTTATAGGATCCTCACAAGAACTTGTGAGGTGTGGTAACGTTTTATTCCCATTTAACAGATGAGAATGCTGTCGCTTGTAGTAGTTAAATAGTTTGCCCAGGGTCCTACACCAATGAAGTCAGGGAGCTAGGCCTGAACCTTTATAATTCGCAGAGTTTGCCTCACTTCTGCCTCCCTGAGGACTGTGCACATTAAATGAAACCAGATATTTAACCTTTGAATGATGTTTTTCTTTTCTTGTAAAGCCAAGTGGATACTCAATAGACCTTTCTTTTCTTGTTGTTCAGCTTGGTATATCTGTTGAATTAGCGGTTGAGGGAGCAAAAGGAATACTTCAGACATGGTAACACCTTACTTGTGTGATGCAAGAGAGTTTAAAAGGCACCTTTAAACACATTACCTGTTTTCATCCTCCCAACAGCATCTTCATTCCTGTTTCCAAATATTTAAGCCTTTACATCAAGACTAAAAGTTATTTGAGCTTTACCTTTTCCAAAGGAATCCACTTATTTTTCTTCTTCTCATATAAAGTCTGGTATAATATTCTACACCATTTCTGAGGTTGAATATCTGTCTTTCGTCCTGTACATTTTATGGAGGCAGAGCCAGGGACTCACACAGTGGTAATTGGTACAGGTTCTTAGTAAATATTTGTTGAATGAATGAATAAAAATACGCACAACTGTCCTTTGCTGATTATGTGCTGATTAGTCTAATTAGAGTTAAAAGAGGGTGGAATATGAACCAAGTATCTATTGAGTGCCAGAGATAGTGCTGAGGACTTTTACTGGAGAGCTTCTTACGGATTTCTTAACACTGGCATTGTTGACATTTTTGACTCGATAACTCTTTGCTGTGATCGTGTGTCTTCTTTATTGTAGAATATTTAGCAGCAGCCCTGATTTCTGATTACCAGATGCCAGCACAGTCCCTCCCAGTCATGACAGAACTGTCTCCAGACATTGCCAGATGTCCCCTTGAGGGTAAATCACTCCTGGTGGAGACCTCTGTCTTAGAGAGCACTCACAGCCACACTTTTCTGATGGGCGTCGTCATCCAGATTTTTTCACTTGAGCAATGTCGGTCTTAAGGAAGTGAAATAGCCTACTTAGGCTCACTCAGCCAGTAAGGAATAAATGTGCAGTTATATCCCAGATCTGCTGGCGGCGATTTCTGTTGCTTCCCTCTTACTACAGTGTGTCTGGCAGCTCTTTCAAACAAGCAAGGCCCTGGTGGAGATATCTGAAAGCACCCTCTACAAAAGGAAGATTAAACCAAATGTGAAACAGACATTTTTTCGTTTTGGCTGCTTCAACTGTTTATTCTGTCGCTTTTCCAACTGCCACAACAGGGGATCCCCACTCACTTATTTTAATCTCGGGGTTTGACGTCTGCCTATCCATACAATGCATTTAATTGGGCCATTTGTCTTTGATTCATAGAATTTCGCTCTTTGTGATATAACCATTTCAAGCAGCAAGTGAAAAATACTGAAATTAAAATACATACAATAATTGGCATGACTAACCACCCCACAGATAAGTTCCAGCTGTACCAGTCACGTGAGATCTTTTTTTGCCACTTTCTCTCTCTACCCCACACCCCACACCCCCGACTCCCACCCCTTCCCTGGGCTCCTGGAGGAACCAGAGTCAGGGTAGTGAGTGGAGGAGAGGAAACAGGGGAACAAAGTGAGAAATTGTGTGGATGTCTATTTTTTCAGCATACATTTATACTAATGGGTCTATAAGTCAGAGTTGGCAAACATTTTCTGTGAAGGGCCGGGGAGTATATAGTGTAGGCTTTGTGGGCCATAGGTCTCTGTCTTAGTTCCTTAACCCTGCCTTTGAGAGCAGCCTCAAAAGTACAGAAACCCATGGGCATGGCTGTGTCCCAGTAGAATTTCATTTATAAAAACAAGTGTCCAACCAAAATCTGCCCTTAAGCCATAATTTGTGACCCTCTGCTGTAAAATGTTGCTTGTTTACTTGCTTATTATTTTTCTCTTCTGATTAGTGTGTAAGTTGCAGGAGGGCAGGGGTTTGGGGTGAGTGACTTACTGCTGTCTCCCAGTACCTCCCACAAGTCCTCCTTCACCGTGCTTCCACTCAGACATCTCGGGCAGGTCTTGGACACTGACACTGTCCTGTAAACTTTACCTCACATCTGCTCATATTTCTACCTCAGATGTTCTAAAATTGTGGTTTGCCCCAATTCCAAGGAGGAAGAGAGCCAGAGTATAGGAAATGAAATTACTCTGCTTCTTCCCTTATTTTTACGGCCTGTTCGGCCCCATTAAAATGGTTTCTGCAAGCAGGATTCTCGTGTCTTGTTCTCCACGGACTCCCCCGTGACTGGGAAGTTCTGGCACATTTTAAGCGGCTAATAAATACATGATGAATGAGTGAATGGGTGGGTGAATGAATGAACACACATTTTGTCTGGATCTTTTAAAAAAATATCGGTTGCAATGCTGACTTGAGTTGGCCGTGTGCTGTTTGTGTGCCAGGAACAACGGGCTACTCAACTGCCAGGAGGGTTGCCAGCAAAGGAGAGAAGGTGAAAGGTGTGTGTGTGCACACGTGTGTGTCAAATAATGTGTGCGTTTGTGTGAGCAGGGCAGGATCCAGCCCAAATTGTAACATTTTGAAGAAGGAAAGAAAATGGGATTGAAGAGGAAAGGGGAAAAATGAAAATGTTAATGTACCTGTGTTTTGTTACAATGAATACTCTAGCAATTTATAAATCCAATGAGTTTAAAAATTTATTTGTACTGCTCTCACACTTACAAGAAATATTTAAGATGGTTGAAAACAGACAAAAAATTCCCCCCAGACGTGGGTATAAATCATAGAAAGATGAAAAAAGAATAAAAGACCAAGCTATAAATCTATGTAAAAACAAGGTGGGAAAGGAGGGAAAGGAGAGCATGGGAGGAAATACCTTTGCCAGAAAAATCTAACTTTTACAATTTTGCATGAAATGTAACTTTCAAATTTTTGGCAGAAAAGACAAAAAAGAATAATTTGATGAAAGTGCCAGTAAGAACGAAGGGTGGAGTGTTAAGTCCACCAGCCATTCGGAAGGAGGAATTCCTAGAACTTGGACGGACTTGTCCTGGTGGAGCTGTATCATGGAGCACTAGCTTATTTTACCAAGATATTCTAAGGCTCATGTGCGATGACTGTGCATATTACTCCACACCCAAGAAACTCTCTCCCCAAACTATTACAGTAACATGTCATTCAGCAGCTGGTTTTCACAGACTACCATCTTCAAATAGTTTAAGATATTCCTATCCCCAGAATATTCATTTTGCTTTTTTAAAGATGATACTGTGAGAAATTTTTCTTCAACAGTTTTTACTCACTGATGTTTGGTTATTTTAGTTTCAGCCTCTGGGGACTGTGTGCCGAGAAGCAGTAAATGACTGTGATATTCACGAGACATGCTCAGGAAATTCAAGCCAGGTAATTGACAGAATAATTACTCTAAATCAATGGGTAAAGTAGGTGTATCTTTAGTGCACTCACCTCCCGGATGCCATGGAAATAGACAAGATGCTCATCTTTCTTGCACATAAACTCCCACTTTTTTTTTTATTTTTCAGGAATCTAATTTTCAATAAACATCTGCTTGAGCAGATGTTCAGCATAATTTTGTCTTCACGTTGATCAAACCTAAGAGTGCGTGCTTGCCTTTTTTGTTTTAAGTAGGGAGGAAAATTCATTTGCTTTTTGTCTATTTAGTGAAGGAGGAAAGAAAAAGATCTCTTCAGCTGGCTGACACAGGTGTTAGCCGAGGCAGAGAGACCCATAGGGTCCTGGGTTCTGAGAAGGAGCCTGTTTCTCTGTCTTGACTCTTATTTTTCTGAGGCAGCTTGCATCACCTCAGCCATTAATCGCTGCTCTTGAATTTACTATTATTTAGTTTTAAATAGAGAATGTAGGGAAGTTGACCAACTTTAGCAAGCATTGTCAGATTTCACATGGCCAGTGTGTGTGCAGGAAGTCCTCACTTTCACGTGGCCAGTGTGTGTGCAGGAAGTCCTCGCTTTCACGTGGCCAGTGTGTGTGCAGGGGGTCCTCGCTTTGCAGGGTAGTGCAGGACCATGAAAATGACCATGCAAGCCGAAACCATGGAAAGTCATCCTAGTAGTCAATGGAAAAAACTACATTTCTTCTGTGATCTTTTGAAAAGGTTGTCAGACTATTGAAAACTCTCTTACTGTTGATTTTAAATGATTATGAAAATAAAAAGTAAATTAACATTTATTTAGCACATTAAATTAAAACATAAACATTACAAATTAAAGTACTTTTTTTTCCAAAATCTTACCGGGAGTTGCGCCACCTCCTTCAACACTAGGAGAATAGTGAACATCTTTTCCATGCTTTGTTGAATTGTCACACTGCTTTGTAAGTTTGGATCAGCTTTCAGCATTTCATCCTTTGTGCTTTCAATGTCACGGCTGTCTCTGACAGATGTGAGGATGGGAATGTGAAGTGTTTTGCCCAACAGCACTATCGACATTCCCATCGTCAGCGATTTTGTTCTATAACTCCATTCACATTAGCTTAGAATTTCACTTCGTGTCATTGCTTTTCTTTTTCTTTCTTTCTTTTTGCTGAACTTCCATCTTTGTCAGCCAGTTTCCTCTTTTGATTATCCAGTTTCCTAAAATGTCACATGCTGTCACCCAAAGACAGAGAGGTAACACCACTACCCACCATGTTGTCTGCACATGAACTAAATAAATGGATGGCAAGTGACCAATCACTGAGAGGCTTTGAAAGAGTGACAGGTTATTCACCTGTTATTTACCTAGTGATCAGTCGACTCAAGAGCCAGTAGCAAAGTTTGTGCTTTCTGCGATTGCTCACAGTTAATATATTATGGTAACTGAAATGGTCACTGGCATACTACTATTCTTTAACAAAACCATAACTGACATGATGCATATTGGAGCCATGGGAAGCCAGGAGTACCTGCATATTTTTCCTCTAAAAAAAAAAGAGGGGTTTAGTGGTGATACATCTACATTATCCATTAAAAATGCATTATTTTAAAGATAGTCATTCTAAGAGATTAAAGATTTTTCATGCAAAAGTATTTTATTTTCTTATCACCTAATTAACACTGTGTTTCTGAGCTAACACTGAGTCATGAGGAGGAGACGACGAAATGATGGACATGCAGAGATGCTCCCGTAGCACAGGGTGTAGCAGCGCACGTCGACAGGCCCTCGAGTGATGGCGCTCCATTTGACGTCGTTTTGTTAGAACATCAAGATACCGAGGGAACTTAAATGTTGCAATACATTTAAACAAGGGAACTTGTTTATTGCAATTAGCTTATGTTAAAATTGGTTTCATTTTACACCATTTTGCTTAAAATCACAGAACCTACCCATGATGTTAAGTGAGGACTTACTCTATTTATAAGTGAATATTTTAGTACATTGGTTATAAGATTTGTTCACTTAATGCATTTTAGCTATGAAAGATGATACCTACAAAAAAGTTTATTATGATGATGAAATTTATAAGGGCAAAAAGCATAATATGAAATATCTGTATGTTGACTATATATTTAAAAATATCAAAACTTGTAGAAAAAGGTAGAGAAAAATGTATCAAAATGTAAAAAAATAGCTGTGTACTGGGGATATGAGAAACTTTTGTTTTTATTTTAATTTTCCTTTTTTATATATTATATAACTTTTCTCAAATGAATATATAATGAATATAATGATATATAATGTATCGTAAATTTAGAAATTACGTAAGAATGCATTGCAGTTTTCTGCACTTGCTACAAAGTAAAAAAGGGGGTATGCTATAAAACATGTTTTTTTTCCTAACGTGCGTAAGGTAGACTTCTGCTTGCACGTGAAGGGCTGTGTTGCTCCTCATGGTAAAGAAGAAGAAACATAGTTACTGCTCCATCTATGCCAGCGTCTTCGCTTTGTGCTCTTGCCTTTTTTGCTCTCCGGAATAGTGTATCTGTGTGGAGCGAGATGCTCATAGATTTTAGCATTAGCTGAGTCCTTGCCGTCAGTTCTTTCTGTCGCTGCTATGTGACAACTGTTTTTGCTTCTGACAGATCAATGTTTTTAGGGGAAAGTGCACCAGTTGTTGTATTTCCTTTGGCTTCCTCGTTTTTGTTATTTTTAGATATTTTAAGACACTAAACGTGTTCTCAGACTTTATTTTTAGAATGAAAACATTAATGGGATTAGCTCAGCCTGATATTCTGCTATGCGTTTGGTTCATCAGTTCTGTTTTCTTTTCCTAGTGTGCCCCAAACATTCATAAAATGGATGGATATTCATGTGATGGTGTTCAGGTAGGCTGCTTCATCTTTACCAGCAGGAAAGAAATACTTCATTTTTCATGTGTACCAGCAGGAGACAAATACCGAAATCTTATCAAAATAGGAATATCAATTTAAATGTTTCATGATCAACTCTGGAGATAAAAAGTCTTTAGAATACTCGTCTACTGGTTCTCCTGGTCGTACTCACTTTTTTAGTTATCTGATATAAGCGGACCCTGCATCACTGATAGGCATGCTTTTCCTTTTTAGGGGATTTGCTTTGGAGGAAGATGCAAGACCAGGGATAGACAATGCAAGTACATCTGGGGACAAAGTAAGTAAATAGCGTGGCTCGATCATTTCAGAGTGTGGTATCAGGCTAAGAGACATGTGCGTCGGAAGTAAATTTTCAGTCACTTTAAGAGTGAGGATTCTCAAAACTGTCACCTGTCTCAGCAGGGATGCTTCTGTAGAAATTAGAGCAGGGCACTTCCTTGGAGAGGACAGAGCCCTGCACATCTTGGGTAGTTGGCAGTGCCTTCGGATGAGACAGAAGGTACCTTCACTGCCAGGCAAGTGAAGTCCACCCCAGGGGGCGCAGCTTGGAGAACAGAACAAACCTGGATTTCAGCTCCACGTGTGCTCTCCACAGCTGAGTGTCCTTAAGCAAAACCTATATGACCATGTAGGATGGGCGTGGGCCCTGAACAGGACACTTTGGCAGTAGAGCTGCAGCATTTTTGCTAGAAATGCTGCCCTTTCTGCCTCAACTACCTTTCTTGAGCTCTAGCTCACTTTTCTGCTTGCAGGTGAGCTTCTGGTAAGGTAGCTCTGCCACACTGGAGAGAAATTTTAATGTTACTCCCTTCAAAGTTTGCCAGAGTTTCAGAGGGAAGTATATAACAATGATATCTAAAACATATTGTTTAAGTTATATATTTTTATTTAAAAATATACTATAGATATTATATATTCTCTTCTGGAAGTATTAGGTGCCCTTTTGAAAGCAGTTTTTGTTTTAAACTCTTTCAGAAGACAGTTATCATTAAAGATAATGATAATCCTCAGTTGTCATAAATAGTGGCTACTTTTGGGAGAGAAAGTGTGTGTTCTCTTTTGAGGGATTAGAGAAACATTGGGAGGGGAAAATTTGGTCCTGCAGGTTTGTTCTCTGAACAGAGAGACTGAGTTTTGTTTCCCCACTTGAGAGACAATAGTAGCTGACAGCAAAAGGTTGGAAAAAGGAGTATCAACATAAGTGTTATTACTTTTTAAAATACAAACCAACAGTCATCTTTTGGTTAGTTTGCAAAAGTCACTTTGACCTAATTCTTAGATAACTTCATCAACCAATCCTGGCTTTAGCAAAAATAAAATCCTACCAAAGATGCTTACATGTCTTAAAATGTTATTTGACTCGGAGATTTGGCATGAATTCAAGTTTTTCTAAAACCAGAACAAGTTGGTTTTTTGATAGCTGTTAATCATTAGTAAGCAAGGTAGATATTATACCACTGTTTCTTGAGTCTTTAATTATAGTGCATAAATATTTTAATAAAATTGCCTTTATAATTAATAAAATTTGCTCAGTGAGCAATCTGCGCTTTGTGTTTGGCACTGAGATTAAAGTGTGCAGTATTTATTCAAAGAATCATTTGGTAGCATCTTCCCCTAATTATTGGCCAAATTGTGAGGAGTGTTATTCTTGGAACCTATAGCCTGAATCCTATCAAAGATCTAATAGATTTGTTTTCCAGATTTCAAATGAGCAGTCATAAAAACTGTCCATGAGTCATGGATGTACAGAATAGGTACAAATTTTGGAATTGAGAGCATTGCAGGGAGAGAGTCTTTAAATGGCTGCTTCCCTGACTGCAGATAGCTTGAGCAGCTCACACGTCATAACTGTCACTGATAGAAAACTCTGTTCTGCTTCAGAGGTGATGGCATCAGACAAATACTGCTACGAGAAACTCAATATCGAAGGCACAGAGAAGGGTAACTGTGGGAAAGACAAAGACACATGGATACAGTGCAACAAACGGTGAGAGGGCAAGTTAGCCCTGAGTTTATCTTTTCATTAATTACGAATGTTACTTTTTAAGCAACCAGGACTTTCCTCTTCTCTGCATCCCAAGAGGCAGTGTGCTGCTTTCGTCTTTTCCACTGCCTGTGTCATCTTTGCAGAAGGCTCCCAATTCCTGACACATAGGTGCAGCTCTCTCCTAGGTCCTGGTCATGCTTATAGCTGTCTCGGAACTTTCTCACCTACAAGTGATCTGCCATCACTTCAAAAGAAAAAAAATTGAAGTCACTAGAATATGTAATGAACTGGCTCTGACTTTTCTAAACCACTGTTTTTGCCATAGGTCTCAATATCCATCCCACTGTCCTTCTGTTTAGAAACCTCAGAATGATCCTGGACTCCACCTTCTCTCTGGCACATTGCCCAAAATGCAAATCATGTCCATTCTTCCCTTTTACTCCCCCACCATTTGCCTTTAATTCACCCCTTCGTTTCCATTCGTGTTGTAGTAAGGACCCAGCTGAGACCTACATTAACTCTTCAGCTATCACAAAGGCCTCCTAACAGGGTTTTTTTTTTTTTTTTTGGGTATTATTTTTTTTATGCTAGCAGTATCTAAACAGGCTGCCATCAGAATAGTCTACTTGAATCTTTTTGACAGTGTCAATTCTTTGTTCAAATCTCACTGGATCCACATAGCTAGTGAATAGTAAAAATAATACCCAACATGAATTGAGTGCACACTGTGTGCTATGCATTGTATTATGCTTTACATGAGCTATGTCATTTAGTCCTTATGTCAGTTCTCCTCATTTTATGGAAGAGAAAACTGAGGCACAGTTTACTAGTTTGACCCAGGTCATGTAATGAAGGTGTAACAGAAGCAGAATTGGAATTCAGGCAGTGGAATTTCAGAACTCCAATCACTTTTGCTTTACAAACACAGTGGAACCTTAGCTTGGCACTGCACCTCCTCCACAGTTTGCCCCAAACCTCCCATCTTTTGTTTTCTTCTCCTCTGCTCTTCCGAAGTCGAGCAAAACATGAACTCCTGTTGTGTGCATTATCGTACTGCCCTGCCTCTGCGCCTGTGCTTCTGCAGTTCGTTCCTCTGGAAGCGCGCTGTGCCCACTCCATTACCAGTCAGCAGCCTACCCATTCTTCAAAGATCTGCTTGGATGATACCGTCTCCATAAATGCTTCAGGATTTGGTACTTCTAGAAATAAATCATCTCCCTGTTCTCCTCAGAACTCTCACAGCCCTTTGTGCTGTTCTTGTGGCCCTGGTACCCGATTCTATGTTCCGTAGTTGTTTATGCCTATGATGTGTTTTGTATCCAGAGTATAATTTCCTCAAGGATAAAAAAAAAATGTCTAATTTTTTTTATATCCTAAAGCACTTGGTAAACTTCATACAGGTAAATGACACTCAAAAATAGGTTGAATATATTTTTCTGTGTTAACAAGTGTTTTTGATTGTGACAGACACTTAATAAAATAGTGATATAACTTTTAAAAATTATTTTTAAAGAATAAATTAATACATTTTTCCTCTGAGTTGGTGATAGATACGAGTCCTAATTTTCCCCTTCATCTAGCTGATAAAGCCTGATACTTTCATATGTAATTTTGATGGCCTGCTAATCAGTCTTAACGAGATGTTTATGAGAGTATGTATTTATTGTTACCTACATTAATAATTAAAATGTGTTATATATGGGGAACATGTAAGATAGTACTCAGTACTAGTAGGAATATTTTGCCAGTCACATTGGCATTGTGTGTGACACTGGGGGAGTGGGGAGATGTGTCAGACCCATGTGGTCCAGATCTGTCCAGCACATATGTGTGCATGTGCACACATGCAATCTCTTTAAAAAAAAATTCTAGGGCAGCAAGTTAAAGAAAGGGCTGTTTTCCAAAAGAATGTACATCCAAAGATCATTCATTCACTTCTTAAATATTAAAAATGTTTAGCATACGCAGAGAGTCTGACATAAAAGAAGTCTGTTTGATGGGTAATTTCCTTTTGATAGATACTTGCACTAAAGGACAGTAAAGAAAAAGCCAGAGAATAGTTGGGACTTTGGAATAAGTTAATTTGGGCTTATTTTGCCTGTAACTTCAGCAAATAGTGCAGTTGATGACAAGTAAACGCCGAGGTGAGGTGAGGCCATTGTTAACTGCACACGGCTGTGAGTAACTGGGACTGTTCCAACACAGGGACGTGCTTTGTGGTTACCTCCTGTGCACCAATATTGGTAACATCCCGAGGCTCGGAGAACTCGATGGGGAAATCACATCTACTTTAGTTGTGCAGCAGGGGAGAACATTAAACTGCAGGTAATTATCTATAACATTCTCTGAGAACATCTGAGGAATGTAGTTGAGGATTGTTTCTGTTTTCGGTCATCTGAATGTTAGCAAGCCAAGAAAGATTCTGACCCGTGGAGGTGATTGAGTGAATCTGGACAGAGAAGAGACAAAAAGAAGACAAGAAGTAGGGTTTAGTTTGCATTTTATTCTTTTCAATGGAAAAGAATGTGAGTTTTGGGGTAAAAATCAATGGATTAAATATCAGGTGTGGCATAAATAATGCCCCTTTCTTATTATAAAAGATTTTAGTACAAAACCATAATCATATAATTCTGTAATATAACAATATCACATTCAAGCACACCATATGACATTCTAGGTGAAATGTTCAAATTAAAACTATAAATTGTTATACCCATGTTATTACCCTACCAACTCCACTTAAGAAGGTGTTACTTCTGCAACACCCTGTATCTGCATTCCTTCTGAGTTCTCACTAAGTGACTCTAAATTAGGTTTTAAAAATTCATATATCCACAGAGAGGCAGAGAAAGGGAGAGGAGATAACAGCAACAAAACTTTGGAATGTGGAAAGAAAATGGATGTGTGACAAATGATTATCAAAACTAAAGCTAAATTCCCAAGTCAGCTAAGGGGGAGAACTGAGTACTAAGCCAATATATACTGTCAATTCTCAAAAAGCTCAAAAAATGGGCTGTGTCATTTATCTATGGAAGAGAGAGTAAAGGAGCAAGGAAGGGGTTAAAAAACAGTCTGTTAAAGAAGCACTAGCAGATGACTTCCCTGACTCAGCTAAAATCGTCCCGTGGAAGATTTGGCTTTATAATCTGAGATAGTGAAATAGAAGGCGACCAGACTGCAGATCAGCAGGCAATAATATTGGTGTCAGGGTTGTATGGAAATGGCCCAGCCACACCCGTGTTCAGTCAGAAAGCCCTGGAATTTCCAAACATCTATCTATTTCCACACCTGAAATATGAGCAGATTACCAGACGTGTAAAGAAAGTCTCTAACAGGAAAAAAAAGAGAGATAAAATGAACCAACTAGAAAAAACAACCACGTGTCAATATTTATGAGAGAGAAGATATTTCTATCTTGAAACAAGGATAGAGCATTCTTTTACAAAATGAAGAACATTCAGAGAAGGAAAAATTGCTATTTGAAATTAAAAATGTGATGGCTTAAATTAAACTCAATAGTTGAAGTTATCTTCCAGAAAGTAGGGCAAAAGGGGGAAAGAAAATGAACATATAGAAGAACTCATCAAATTAGAATAGAAATGATAAGAACAGAGAAAACAGCAGGGAGAAAATCATCAGTGAGTAACTCAAGAGTGTTGTCTAGAGTTGACGGACTTGAATTTCCTTACTGAAAGACTCACCAAGTGCTAGGTACAA
>PVIA01010163.1:0-54104 GCA_004024845.1 Tonatia bakeri
GGGAAAAAAATAAGACCAGGTCATACTTTAGTTGAAACCTCATTTACAAAAAATAAGTAATTAATGAGTACATTAGATTCAGAGCTTATAAAGCACTTCAGTCTTCCTCATCCTAGCAAATCATTCCCTTACACAGTCTACATAACTGAAACAGGAATCTTTGCCTTCTTTGTACCAAGAAAAATCATGAGTGGTCAGGCAGGCCAAATAGTTAAGAAATGGGGCTGGACTCCTTCAACCTGAGTAAGAGCCAAAGGCAAGCTCCTTTTTGTTCAAAGTTCTTGTTGATTCAGAGCAAGTACATACTTGGTTTGGTCAAACATTCTTTATTCAACATGTGGGTGTTTGAAAAATTTTATCAGTGCTTTGCTCTTAAAATTCTCACCTAACCACAAATCCTGTATGCCACAAAGAAATTTAAAGGGCTCTTAATTTTTTTACCATAAAAATTATTATTTAATATTTCTTGAAGTACAATCCGTTGATCTTTTGAATCAGAATCAGCTGATACAATTTTTTAACAGCAGGTTCCCTGGACCTACCTCCAGACCTGCTGAATCAGAATCGTTAGGGGATGGAACCCTGGAATATGCAATTTTAAAGTCCCTTATATTATTCATATTAAATTCAGGGAGAAAGGGCTATATATAAATAATAACCTTTCATGAAAACACTGTCTAGTTATATAAAATAAGATTATTTTGAACAACTAGTTCCTGACAATGCGATCAGGACTGGAATACATCATTCAAGGTAACTACCATTCTATTAGTTCATTAAATAATAAATGATTTATTAATAAATAACAAAAACTGCCCTGGACAGATAGCTCAATTGGTTAGAGCACCATCCCCATATACCAAGGTTGCAAATTTGATCCCCAGTCAGGACACATACAAGATTCAGCCAATGGATGCATAAGTAAGTGGGACAACAAATTGATGTTTCTTTCTCTCTTTCAAATCAATGATTAAATAAATTTGAAAGTGGATAACAAAAACTATTAACAAAAGGAATATGCTACAGCTCTTTAAAATATTAACCACTAATTTAGTTTTTTAATATATTTTATTGATTATGCTATTACAGTTATCACAATTTTTGCCCCTTGGCCTCCCTCCACTGGTATCCCCATCCCCTCTAGCAATCCACCACCTCAGTTCATGTCCATGGGTCAGGCACATAAGTTCTTTGGCTTCTCCATTTTCTATACTGTTCTTAATATCCCCCTGGCTGTTTATTATCTACCAATTTGAGCTTCTTAATCACTGAACCTTTTCCCCTATTCTCCCCCTCCCCCCTCCCAACTGAAAAGCCTCCAAATCATCTCCATACCTAGGATTCTGTTCCTGTTCTAGTTGTTTTCTTAGTTTGTTATTTAGATTCAATTATTGATAGTTGTGAATTTATTGCCATTTTAATGTTCATTTTTTAAATTTTTTTAAAGATTTATTTATTTTAGAGAGGGAAGGGAGGGAGAAAGAGAGAGAGAGAGAGAAACATCAATGTGCAGTTGCTGGGCTTGTGGCCTGCAACCCAGGCATGTGCCCTGACTGGGAATCAAACCTGCGATGCTTTGGTTCACAGCCTGTGCTCAATCCACTGACCTATGCCAGCCAGGGCTAATGTTCATCATTTTTATGTATATTTTTCCTATATAATTCCCTTTAGCATTATATATAATAATGGCTTGGTGATGATGAACTCCTTTAGCTTTACCTTGTCTGGGAAGCACTTTATCTCCCCTTCCATTCTAAATGATAGCTTTGCTGGATAGAGTAATCTTGGTTATAGGTCCTTGCTTTCATCACTTTGAATGCTTCTTCCCAGTCCCTGCTAGCCTGAAAAGATTCTTTTGAGAAATCTGCTGACAGTCTTCTGGGAACTCTTTTGTAGGTAACTCTGCTTTTCTTTTGCTGCTTTTAAGACTTTCTCTTTACCTTTAACCTTTGGCATTTTAATTATGATGTGTCTTGGTGTGGTCCTCTTTGGGTCCATTTTGTTTGAGACTCTCTGTTCTTAGGGACATTTTCTTTCATTATTTTTTCAAGTAAGTTTTGAATTTCTTATTCTTCCTCTTCTCTTTCTGGTACCCCTATGACTTTGATGCTGGTACGTTTAAAGTTGTCCCAGAATTTCCTATGCCAATATCATTTTTTTAATTCTTTTTTCTTCCTGCTGTTCTGCTTGAATGCTTTTTCCTTCCTTGTGCTCCAAATAGTTGATTTGATTCTCAACTTCATCCTCTCCACTGTTGGCTCCCTGTAGATTTCTCTTTATTTCACGTAGTGTAACCTTCATTTCTTCCCCTATATTTTTGCCCTACTCAAAGAGTTCTTTGATCATCCTGATCACCAGTGTTTTAAATTCTGCATCTGATGGGTTGCTTATCTCCATTTCATTTAGATCTTTTTCTGGTTTTTTTTTCTGTTCTTTCATTTGGGCCATATTTCTTTGTTTCCACAATTTGGCAGCCTTCCTGTGTTTTTTTTTTTTTTTTCTGTGTATTAGTTAGGGCTGCTTTGATTCCCTGTCTTAGAAATGGCACCTGTATACTGTGTGGCGCAAAGCCTTAGGTAATCACCAGGGTGAAGCAACTCGCCACATGTTTGTGGTTTTGTGTGGGGAAAGGTTTCAGAGATGGCACTATGTCCCTGTCTGGCTTCCAGAAGTTTGCCCGGCTCTCACCCAGGTTTCAGTCACTTCATCCACTTTCCATATGTGACTAGTGCCCTTTCAGCTTTTGCCCTGGTGCTGAATCTCAGAGTGGGTTAGCATATGTTCTGAGTCTGTGCAGGATCTTTAAATGAACTCTCCTGAAAATCCGGCAGATTCTTCTGCTGGCCCAACCCCCACTGGATTTTACAGTAAGAAGTTATAAGGAATTATCTTACCAGAGCTGGAACCCTGGTCTGGGTGATCTGGCCTGAGGCTAGGATTGCTCATTCCCAAGGTATTCATCCAGAATTTTATCCACCAAACTTGAGTGTGGAAATGCCCATTGCACTGCTACACTCCAACCGTATCTCCGTGCCTCTCCACCCACCTCTGCTACTCCACCCCTCCCAACCATCTGGATAAATGTAGCTTTCTTTAAATCCTCGGTTGTCAGACTTCCATACAGCCTGATTTTCTGACAATTCTGGTTATTACTTGTTTTGAGATATAGTTGTAACTCTCTCTGTGGCTGTACAAGGAGGCAATGCATATCTACCCACACCTCCATCTTGACCAGAAATCTCCAAACCTTGTTTTATTGCACCTTGCAGATATTTCATTTTTTTCAAATTGAAGGTTTGTGGCAACCCTGCAATGGAGAAGACTGTTGAAACCATTTTTCCAACAGCATTTTCTCACTTTATGTCTCAGCATCACATTTTGGTAATTCTTGTAATAATTCAAATTTTATCATTTTATTATATTTACTAGTGTAATCATTTTAGGGTGCTGTGAACCATGCTCATATAAGAGGTAAACTTAATCAATGAATGTTGTGTGTATTCTGCTTGCTCCACCAGCTATACCCCCTGCCCTCAGGCCTCCTTATTCCCTAAAACACAATAAGTTGAAATTAGGCCAATTAATAACCCTAAAATGGCCTCTAAGTGTTCACTGAGAAGAAGTTGCATGGCTTTCACTTTAAATCAAAGCTAGAAATGATTAAACTTAGTGAAGAGGACATGCTGAAAGCCAACATAGGCCAAAAGCTAGGCTTCTTGTGCCAAACAATTAGTAAAGTTATAAATGCAAAAGAAAAGTTGTTGAAAGAAATAAAAAGCGATACTCCAGTGACCATACAAATGATAAGAAAGCAAAACAGCCTTATTACTGACATGGAGCAAGTATTAGTAGTCTGGATAGAAGATCAAACCAGCCACACATCCTTTTAAGCCAAAGCCTAATCCAGAGCAAGGCTCTAACTCTCTTAAATTCTATGAAGGCTGAGAGAGGTGCGGAAGTTGCAGAAGAAATGTCTGAAGCTAAGCACAAGTTGGTTTGTGAGGTTTAAGGAAAGAAGTCATCTCCAAACATAAAAGTCCAAGGTAAAGCAGCAGGTGCTAATGTAGAAGGTGTAGCAAGTTATCCTGAAGATCTAGCTAAGATAATTAATAAAACCTATCATTTAACATGAAATGATAGGTTTTCCATGCAGACAAAACAGCCTTAGTCTTTTAATTTTGATTTTTTTTTAGTACAGAGTAAAATTCAATACTGACTCAACATAATACTGTGGTTTACACAATTTATTACAGAGCTGTTCAATTTGTATGTGAAATAGGGTTACAGGTGGATGGGGATATTGATCATCTCAACCTCAGGTCAGTCACCTCCAGTTGATAGTAGCCCCGTCTGCCCTAGTGTTTTACAAATTATTGTTCTTTTATACCATGACATGAAACAAAAAAGTGTGTGGGGGTGGGGGGATACAGGTCTATTAATTTGTCTCCTTAGTTGGAAAACATTTCTGCTTTGATATTACTACAAGATGACTCT
Source organism: Tonatia bakeri (assembly GCA_004024845.1). NCBI lineage: Eukaryota > Metazoa > Chordata > Mammalia > Chiroptera > Phyllostomidae > Tonatia > Tonatia bakeri. Next base: position 4,495 of record PVIA01010163.1, read on the forward strand.
GAGTTAAATAAAAGAAAAATATCCAATTTATTCTCCCTATTATCAGTCCCTTTAAATTAACCAGGGTGAAAACATGGTACTATGCAAGTTCCATGACATACTTCTTTTTCCAAAGAAATGCAATTTAAATTTCTTTTTAAATTTTATTAATAATGCTATTATGGTTGCCCCAATTTCTCCACCTTTGCTGCCCTCCACCCAGAACCCTCATTCCCTCAGGCAATCCCTACACCATTGTTCATGTCCATGAGTCATGTGTACTTTACAGTCCCGTGGCTATTCTGTAACTACCCATTTGTATTTCTTAATCCCCTTACCACTTCATTCATTCCCCCACACTGCCCTCCCACCTGACAACCACCAAAACCCTCTCTGTATCCATGATCGTGTCTGTTCTTGTCTGCTTAGTTTTTTTTACATTCATTTGTTGATATGTATTTATTGCCATTTTATTGTTCATAATTTGGCCTTTTTCTTAAATAAGTCCTTTTAACATTTCATATAATAGTGGTTTGGTGATAATTAACTCCTTTAGTTTTTTCTTGTCGGGGAAGCACTTTATCTGCCCTTCTATTCTAAAGGATATCTTTTCTGGGTAAAGCAATCTTGGCTGTAGGTCCATGCTTTTCACGACTCTGAATATTTCTTGCCAATCCCCTTTGAACTTGCAAAACTTCTTTTGAGAATTCAGCTGACAGTCTTACGGGAACTCCCCTTTTCTCTTGCTGTTTTTAAGATTCTCTCTTATGTTTGATCTTTGGCATTTTAATTATGATTTATCTTGGAATGGGCCTCTTTGCATCCTTCTTGTTTGGGACTCTCTGTGCTTCCTATTCTTGTCTATTTCCTTCACCAAATTAGGGAAGTTTTCTTTCATTATTTTTTCAAATAGATTTCCAACTTCTTGTTCTTCCTCTTCTTCTGGCACCCCTATGATGCAAATGTTGGAATGTTTAAAGTTGTCTCAGAGGCTGCTTACACTGTTCTCATTTTTTTGTATTCTTCTTTCTTCTTGTTGTTCTGATTGGTTGTTTTTTTACTTCCTTCTGTCCTTGATATGATTCTCAGCTTCATCCACTCTATTGTTGTTTCCCTGTAAATTGTTCTTTATTTCAGTTAGGGAATCCCTTGTTTCTGACTGGATCTTTTTTATGCTGTTGAGGTCCTCACAAAGTTCCTTGAGCATCCTTATAAACAGTGTTCTGAACTCTGCACCTGAGAGATTGCTTATCTCTATTTTGTTTAGTTCTTTTTCTAGAGTTTTGACCTGTTCATTTGGGCCTTTCTTTGCTCACTTGGGCAGCCTCCCTGTGTTTATTTCTACATGTTAGGTAGAGCTGCTATGACTCCCTATCTTGGTAGTGTGGCCTAAAGTAGTAGGCATCCTATAGGGTTCAGTGTCACAGCCTGCCCATCACCCAAGTTGTATACTCAAGGTGTGTCCTTCGTGTGGGCTGAGTATACCCTCCTCTTGTAGTTGAGCTTTGACTGCTGTTGGCAGGTCAATGGGTAGGATTTACCCAGGTCAGTGAATCTAAGCAATTCCATGTGCGGGTTCTTTAAGAGGAACTGATTGGGACTCCAAAAATTTCTTCCACTGACTCAATCTCTGCTGATTTTAGCAGCTGGAATTTATGGGGACTTATTTTCTTGGCATTGGAACCCTGGGCCGAGGGTCTAGTGTAGGGCTGGGATTCCTTGCTCCTGAGATATCCCTTCCAAATTTTTATCCACCTCATGTGGATATAGGACCATCACATTCCATGTCTCCACCCCTCCTACCAGTCTGGATAAATGTGGTTTCTTTAATTCTGTAGTCAGATTTCTATTTAACTCAATTTCTGACGGTTCTGCAAATGGATGTTCTATAGTTTAGTTGTAATTTTGATGTGGTTGTGCAAGGAAGCAAGCTGTGTCTGCCTATGCCATCATCTTGACAGGAATTCTCATGATATGCATTTTGTAAGTGAATTAAATAATCTCTAAAATTTATTCTGGTTCCATGAGCCAAAACAAAACTACTTTACTGAGCTGACACATAAGAGCAACATAATGTAACAATACTGTATATAAACTATGATATGACCAGAATCCTCAGCCACATCTCTGACTCATAGCTCCCACTCTGTCTGTCTTTCATTTTGCCCCACTCTGGCAGTCTCCTCTGCTATACAACTATCTTTCTCCTCCTACCAGGATCTCCTTCCCATTTTGCCAGACTTAGAAAATAAATCAATATTGCAATTCTTGAAAAAAATGAGATAATTTGTAGTAGTTTTTTATTCCAATGCGTACACAAATGGAATATCTCATTATATAAAACTAAGGCATTCAAGCAAAACATGATTTTTGAAATCAATGATTATTAGAATATGAAGAGACTACAATATATACAAATATTCCATCCTACAATTTCTTTCTCTTATTTGTCTCTAACTTCCAATCTGGGAATGGAAGGATAAAATAAAAAGTGGAAACAAAAAGCAGTGGAGAAGAATAGAAGCAGGTACCTAAAACAGGGCCTGGTATGTACTACATGATCAGTAAGTATCTGTCAAATAACTGGATGAATAGTCATGAAGGGAAAAAATATATTTCTTTAATCTTCACCCAAGGATATGCCTTAGAGAGAGAGAGGAAGGGGATATGAGACAGAGAAACAAACATCAATGAGAAAGAAATATCAATCGTTTGCCCCGCAACCCCCAGAACATGCGCTGACTGGGCATCGAACCCACAACCCTAGTATGGTCCCTGACCAGAATCAAACCTGTAACCCTTCAGTGCACAGGATGATGCTCCAACCAAACGAGCCACAGCAAGAAAATATTTTTAAAATATGACAATACGAGAAAAAAGTGTTGAACAATGGCTAGAACTAGGTCTTTGTATGGTCAACATTTAAAAAATTTAAATGTATTAAGGTGACACTGGTTAATAAAATGACATAGGTTTCAAGTGTACAACTCTATGATACATCATCTGTATATTGCATTGTGTGCCCACCAGCTAAAGTCAAATCTTCTTCCATCACCATATATTTGACCCCTTTTACCCTTTACTACTCCTACCCCCTACCCTGTGATAGCACTGTACTGTTGTCTGTGTCTATGAGTTTAATTATTAATCATATATGAAGCTCTTTTATATTAACTTCCCCTTAAAACAGGGATTGAAAGTGAGGGAGGCAGTAAGGGAGTGAGGGAAGAGGAATAGGGCAAAGGAGGTGAGGACTCAAAATAAAAATCACACATTAAGAATGTGAGCACACACCCCCATACACCCCACTGCACTTCAAACCTTGGTGATCCTGGTATTCGAGGCCCAGGACTCTATTTCTTTCTCATGCTCCTTTGCTCTGAAAGCCTGCTGTGACATAACAGGTGCTGCTGCATCTAACTATCACCTCCATTCAAGGAAGCAGGTTAGGGGACCCAGGAGGATGAAATGGCATGCCCTAAATATATGAGTACATGTGTTCACTTAATAGTTACAGACTTCAGAACTATGTCAAAGTAATTTACTGAAAGGAAGAAATTCACACACACATTTATGATCTCTCTCTCTAAAATATAATTAAGAAAAATACAATATATAGTTATATAAATGTCCTCATTTTGGCTCAAATAAACTCTTATAAAAATTCAAAACAAAAAAAAGTTAAAATTCGACCTAGTAAAAGAAACATAACAGTAACTTCATTTTACATACAATGTATTCCAGGGCAATTTCCAGTTTTCTCTAATAACAGTGAGGACAATATGAGTAAGAATAATGGCATCTATTCAATGTTTACTAGGTGCCAAGCACTGTATTAAGACCTGGAAGGGATGTCAACAGATCATCAAGGAACTCTCACACATTGCTAGTAGGAGTGTAAAATGGTACAGAAACTTTAGAAACAGTTTGGTGGATCCTCAAAATGTTAAACATAGACTTATCATATAACCCAGAAATTCCACTCTTACATATACAGCCCCCCAAAACCTAAAAACATATGTCCACCTAAAAACTGTTTATATATGTTTATATAGCAGTGTTACTTAAAATAGCCCCCAAATTTGGAGGAGGACAACCCAAAAGTCCATCAACTAATGAATGGATAAACAAAGAGTGGCATACTATACAATGGAATATTATTCAACCATACAAAGAAATGAAGTACTGATACATGCTAGAACATGGATGAGTCTCAAAATCATTATGCTAAATGAAAGCAGACAAACACCAGTGTCCACATATTGTAGATTCCACATATGATTCTACTTATATGAAATGTCTAGGATAGGTAGATCCATAGAGACAGAAAGTAGATTAGTGGTTGCTAACAGGCTGGTAGGAGAGAGGAATGGGGAGTGGCTGCTAATGGGCACTTTTTTTAAATATTCTAAAAAGAGATAATAGTTATGGTGATACAAATCTATCACCATATATTAGTTTTAAATATATTAAAAACTACTGATCGTGTGCTTATAAGGGTGAGTTTTATAGTATGTGAATTTTATCTCAAGTGGTTATTAAAAAGTTATCAGACTTAATCCATCTTTGTAATATGAATAAATAAATCAACTACAACCAGTTTCTAATTTTGCTTAAAGATTTTTCAGAACAGAGTCTACAGTCTCCCCCATGGAAGCCATTCTAATATCACATGCCCTGAGAATGTTCCTTTTTATAACTTTCTAAGAAAGTATAGGTTTCCCTACATACCCCAATGTTCATAGGAACATTATTTACAATAGCCAAGTATTGAAAACAGCCTAAGTGCCCATCTGTATATGAGTGGATTAAAAAATTGTGGTACATTCACACAATGGAATATTACCCAGCAGAAAGAAAGAAGGAACTCCTACCCTTCACCACAGTGAATAGAACTAGAAAGTATTATGCTAAGTGAAATAATCCAGGTAGTAAAAGACAAATACCATATGATCTCCCCTATAAGTGGAACCTAATCAACAAAATAAACAAGTGAGCAAAATAGAACCAGAGACATGGAAATAAAGAACAAACTGACAGTGACCAGAGGGGAGGGGGAAGGGGGCTAACAGAGGAAAGAAGGGGAAAAGTAAAGTCAAGGGACATGTATAAAGGATCCATGGACAAGGACAATGGTGGGTAACGGGGTGGGCGTGGGGGGGAAAGGATTGAATGTGGGAGGAGCATAAGCAGGGCAGGGGAGAGTAATGGAGGAAAAATGGGGACAATTATAATTGAACAACAATTTAAAAATTTTTTTATATAGAAAGTATAGGTTTCCTCCTTTCCAGGGGAGTAATTCTGATCAATGAAAGACAAGGAACAGGCCTCAGATCCCAAACTCCTCCCTTTTTTTTTTTTTTTTGGCTGCAGGAGTCCCAGAACAACAATAATCTGAATTAACTGACAATCTGAAACTTTAAATTTTTCCAATTTTATTTACTAAAAAGACATTCAATAAAAATTCACTGATAATTTCACTATACCAGGACAACAGCTATTTTTATTATCCACTTTTCCTTCTAGTTGTCCACATGTAATTCATACTATACACAGCTGTATTCAGTATATATATAATTTGGTATTATTTTTCTTATTATAGTGTAAACATGCTATGTTATTAACATAGTTTTTATTACAATCATTTTCAGTGTTTCAGTAATATTCTATCCAGTTGATGAATTATTATTTTCCTAACTTTCCCCATAAGAAACTCCTCTTTCCCCAATGTTTCTTTGTGTAGACAAGCTGTGTATAGATTCTTGTCTTTTCCTTGTTTTGAATTACTTCCTTAGGTTGTTTTTCAGAAGTGTAGTTTCTGGGTCATTCATATAGTATAACATTTTTATGGCTCTTGCTTTCTAACTAGTATGAGATTTTCAACACAATTTTGCACTATGGGGTGTGTGGGTGTGTATAGATGTAGATAGCTTAATTTAACACATCTGAAATGGTACTTGAAGGCTCTATTATTGAATTTAATTTTTCTAAATTAAACCATTTTTACTTTTTAATTATGAAAATAGCAAATACTCACTGTCAAATTTAAATATTTATGAATTATACAAATAGAAAGTCAAAGATTCCCACATTCTTTTTTTTTGGATGATTAGTTTTTATTATTATTATTTTTTAAAGCCAATTTTTTTAAAGATTTTATTTATTTTTAGAGAGGGAAGAGAGGAAGAAAGAGAGAGAGAGAGAAACATCAATGTGCGGTTGCTGGGGGCCTGATGGGGGCTGTGGCCTGCAACCCAGGCATGTGCCCTGACTGGGAATTGAACCTGTGATGCTTTGGTTCATAGCCCGCACTGAGCTACGCCAGCCAGGGCAGGTTTTTACTATTATTTTTTAATCATTTTTTAATTAATGTTGGAATACAGCTGTCTCCATTTTCCCCCCACCAGTTTCCCCCACCCCACCCTCAATCCTACTCCCCTTTGGCTTTGTCCATGAGTCCTTTATATATGTTCCTTGAAGACCTTGTCCCTTCTTTTCCCCATTATTTCCTTCCCCCATCCCCTCTGGTTACTGTCAGTTTGTTCTTAATTTCAATGTCTCTGGTTACATTTTGCTTGGTTGTTTGTTTTGTTGATCACATTCTTCTTTTGGAGGATTAAACCACATCACCTCCTAAATGGAAGCCCTGGGGTGTGACAAAAGTCTACTCTAGCTCCATGAGAGGAAACAATATCCAAGTAGAGGGCTGTGGTGTTGTGAAGACTAATGGGACAAGGAGAAGATATTGGCTTAATACATTCTGCAAGGAAAAAGGCAGAGGCTGTTGTTTATTTTTGAGAGTAAAGAGATGAAAGAAGAGGCTAAAATAATCCCAGTGTAGTTTGAACTAAGATTGGCTTGGAAGAAACACAAGGACCCATGCTATATAAACAACTGACTAACTCTAACACAAACAGAATACCCAAAAGTATTAACAAATAAAATTAGTGAAAAATAAGTGTTAACTAAAGACTAACACTGGTTCATGTCCTTAGTAGAGTATAAGAAAACATACTTATTATAAAGGAAAAATAAAATTAGCTCCTGCTTATATTATAAAGCTCAAAGATGATTATCTCTTGGTATAGCTAGGTCATTTCTTTACTATAGACTATAAATCATTAAAAGTTTCTAATTTACAAGTATATTCCTCCATTTTGCATTTTCCAAGCTCAGCTCTGATTAAAATTGTATTTTTTCATCCAAAAATCAGGTTGTCTCTTGATAATGCTACACTTCTCTAACCACTCTAATAACCCAGTGTCAAGATTGTACTTATCCACTATCTTTTCAATTTTAATTTGCACTCTAGTCTGTAGAAACTGCTTCTGTGAATACACCCATCCTTGATAAAACAATAAACTCCAGAGAGCATCCTCCATTCATTCTTATGCACCCATACAATGAACACTAAAAAGGAGCTAGATGACCACAGAACTTTCCTTAATTCTATGATGGAAGAGAATGGAAAATTGCAATGCATGGCTTCATACTTGGATTATTAACACCACCAGCTATGTTAAAGACCACCATTCTCTTAATTAAGAAGTTGTCCAGAGAGGAAACATCTTAGCATTCAAAATATTATCTACTACCCTAGCTTCATCTCCTACCCCACCCTACTGAACTTTATGCTGTACAGATACCAAAGTATTATTGCTTCTGGAACACATGGTGCTTTTTCACATCTCTATGCCTTCGCACATGCTTTTTCTCTTCTTGGGAGGACCTTTTACCTGCCTGAGCATCTGGAGTATCTTTTCATCCTTTATTATGTCACTCATAAGTCACCTCCTCCAGGATCACCCATGCCCACCTTAAGAATGCTAAACTCTTTACATGTTTTGGTTCCATCAGACACAATTCCAGGCTCAGTAGAAATTATTCAGATGACAAAGAATTGAGAAATGGGGAAAGGGAGATCCAAGAAAGTTTCTGTGACTCCTCTGTGCAGGAACCATGTCTTGTTCATCCCCATAGCTCCAGGGGGTAGGAAAGGATTTTGGACACACAATGTTCATCAAATGTTTGATAAATTGACTTGACATAAATCCTAAATGAAAAATAAGTAAACTCTAGCCCTGGCTGGTGTAGCTCAGTGGATTGAGTGGGGGCTGCGAACCAGGCATCGCAGGTTCGACTCCCAGTCAGGGCACATGCCTAGGTTGCAGGCCATGTCCCCCAGCAACCGCACACTGATGTTTCTCTCTCTCTCTCTCTCCCTCCCTTCCCTCTCTAAAATAAATAAATAAAATCTTAAAAAAAAAATAAGTAAACTCCTTGGCATAAAATTCTGAAAGATAGAATAGCTATTGATCAAAACCATGTATTATTTGAACCAAATCAATTGTAGTGTACACAAGCACATTAGGGGCCCAGCTGGAGATGCTATGGAACCTTAGCGCTAGAACTAAGCTAGATGCTCAGAATTCAAAGATGAGACATAATTCTCCCCCTGGAAAGGCTCATGGTTTTGATGGAGAATCAGTTCAGGAAAAGATAATTATCATACAGCATGATAAAAATTATATCTAGGACATGTTCAGAATACCACAGGACAAAGAAAAGATATACATTACCTACCTGGTGGGGGTATGGGTGGGAATTTAGGAAAGACTTCCTGGAGGAGATGGTCCCTGGGCTCAATCTTAGATGTAAGACATGTCTTAATCTGGTTGGTTGGTTGGTCCATGAAGGGGATTACTTGCTCTACGGCTCAAATATTCTCTTAGGAAAGTTTCTAAGGGAAAGGGAATCCTAGTACCTAAGCTATAGTGCAGACAATGGGTCAGTGTTGGAGAGGCAGGCAATACTGTGTCTTGAATTGGACAAGATGAAGAAACAAACAGAAGAATTGGGTCTCTGAGGACATTAAGCATCAGTGCATGGGAGTGGCAGACGACTTTACCTTAGTAGCAGAGTATAATAAGAATAAAGATAGTGTGGGATGTGTGGTGGCAGACAGGAAAACACTGATAAAACACAGGCTTGGGGAAATGGCTACCCACAAAGTAGTCCACTGAACTGTATTCCAGGGCAGATTTGAGATATCCTTTGGTACTCTCTGAACTAGCTGGGAAAGAGCTTGCAGGAAGCCAGAGTTTCCACAATTGGGGGGCTATTGCAGAGCCACAGAAATATTTACTTGCTGCTATTATGGACATTTTATTACTTTTTAAAAATACAAGGTAGCTTTGTCCTCTGTTGCATTAAAAATGTGTAAGAACACTATTCCAGCCCACAGGGGTTTACAGTTGTGTTCAGAAAGCAATGGTGGTTGAAGATGAAAAAGTTATAAAGGATTCCCAGAAAATGAAGAAATGAAAGTAGAATGCAGACTACCAGCCAAGATGGAAATGTAGGTAGACACACTGGGCCTCCTCACACAACCAAAGAAAAAGCAACCAGAACTGCCAGAAAATCAAACTGTAAGGAAGTCCAACAACCAAGTTAAAGAAGAAACATTCATCCAGACCAGCAGGAGGGGCGGAGCTGGGGAGCTGGGGTGGAGAGGACTCATGGCAAGGTGGAGGCTGGAAGACATGGGCAGGAAAGATGGAGGCAGCTGGTGAACCCAGCAAAGCAGTGGCTGGCAGAGCTGACAGTGCCACATTCGCATGCAGATAAACTGGGAGAACAACTGGGGAGAGAGACAGAGGGCACTCAACTCAGGGTTCCAGAGCAGGGGAATAAAGCCTCAAAACCTCTGACTGAAAAAAACCTATGGGGTTGTGGTAGTGGGAGAAACACCCAGCCTCACAGGAGAGTTCCTCGGACAGACCCATGTACACAAACCCACCCACCCAGGAATTGGCACCAGAAGTGCCCAATTTGCTTGGGGGTAGCAGGGGAAGTGACTGAAAACCCACAGAGAGTGGAGCAAGTGACATTGTTCCCTCTCGGACCCCTCCCCCACATACAGTGCCACAATGCAGTGACCTGGGTTGCCCTGCCCTGGAGAATACCTAAGGCTCTGTCCCTTACTACATAATAGGTGCTGAGACAAAAAAAAAAGAGGCCCAAATGAAAGTACAGATGAAAGCTCCAGAAAAAAAATACAACTAAGCAACAGAGGAGATAGCCAACCTAACAGATACACAGTGCAAAACATTGGTAATCAGGATGATCACAGAAATGGTTGAGTATGGTCACAAAATAGAGGAAAAAGTGAAGGCTATGAAAAGTGGAATAAAGGAAAATATATAGGCAACCAACAATGAAGGGAAGGAAACTGGGACTCAAACCACCAATTTGGAGCAGAAGGAAGAAATAAACATTCGACCAGAACAGAATGAAGAAATAAGAATTCAAAAAAAGAGGAGCAGCTTAGGAACCTCCAGGACAACTTTAAACATTCCAACAGCTGAATCATAGGGGTGCAGAAGGAGAAAAGGAAGAGCAAGAAATCAAAAACTTACGTGAAAAACAATAAAGGAGAACTTCCCCAATCTTGCCAAGGAAACATACTTCCAGGAAGTCCAGGAATCTCAGAGTCCCAAAGAAGTTGTACCCAAAGAAGCACACACCAAGGTACATCATAATTCCATTAGTCAAGATTAAAGAGAAAGAGAGAATCTTAAAAGCAGCAAGACAAAAGAAGACAGTTACCCAGGAAGGAGTTTCCATAAGACTGTCAGGTGATTTCTCAAAAGAGACCTTGCAAGCAAGAAGGGGCTGGAAAGAAATATTCAAAGTCATGAAAGGTAGGAACTTACATCCAAGATTACTCTATCCAGCAAAACTATCATTTAGAATGGAAGGGCAGATAAAGTGCTTCCCAGATAAGGTAAAGTTAAAGGAGTTCATCATCACCAAGCCCTTATTATATGAAATGTTAAAGGGATTTATCTAAGAAAAAGAAGAAGATCAATAATATGAACACTAAAATGACAACAAACTCACAACTCTCAACAACTGAACCTAAAAAAAAAAAAGCAAACAAATAGCACAGAAACAGAACCACAGAAATGGATATCACATGGAAGGTTGTCAGCAAGAAGGGAGAGGGAGGAAGGGGGAAAAGGTACAGGGAATAAGCATAAATGGTAGGTACACAATAGACAGCAGGAGGTTAAGAATATTATAAAAAATGTAGAAGCCAAAGAACTTATACATATGACTCATGGACATGAACTGAGGAGGGGAATGTGGGTAGGAGTGGGGTGCAGAGCAGAGAGGAATAAAGGGGTAAAAAATGAGACAACTGTAATAGTGTAATTAAAAATAAAAGTAATCAGAATTATTAAAAAATTTTTGAAGTAAAATATGGTGGTATATATAGGCTTATTATTGAATAATTAGGAAAGATTTAAAAAAGAAACAAAAAGACAATTTGCCATATTAAGTGCCCCTTAGGAAAGCGGGAGAGTAGGAACTCAGGAACCAGACTTAGATGAGAGAGTGGCTGTGGGGCAAAGTCTTGGGCAGGATGTTTCAGGAGTAAAAGCACTCTGGAAAAGATCAATTCCTCAGGGCTACGGAGTAGCTAAGAACTGGATCTAAGTAAAGGGGCTACAAGATTCTGGTGGTTGAATCAGTCAGGGGAGGTGTCTGGAAAGATTTTCTGAGTTCAGAGCAGTATATACAGAGAATTCTCCCAGGAATCCTCAAGCAAGAGGTGAGTTGTTAATAGTCCCCAGCTGTTAACACACAGGAGGCTCCCAACAAAAACGCTCAAACTTAATCATCTTGTGTTCCTCTGCCCAGTGCTGGAAGGCAGAGAATAAGCATGTAGAACTGTCCAGAGCTGGGAAGGTAGAAGATTTCTGGTTTTTATCTTCAGATATCTGAAAAAGGGTGATCAGGTGGGCTACTAATTAATAAAGGTGGGGTCCGTTAGGTGCAGATGTGGCTAAAAGTTCAATCTAGTCTCTACTTTGAAATATGGAACCATGGTAGTCACTAAAAAGTGCAAGCAAGTCATCTACAGGAGGTACAAGACAAGAGACCATGAGTTCTTTCCTCAGTCCCTTACATCTCCAAATCACCTGGTAATCCATCACATTTGAAGTTCACCAGAATGTGGTCTTATTGTTTACCTCTAGTTGGAGGACAACTGAACAAGGGTATTAGGACCTCACATTTGTCTTATAGTCTGCTTTTACAACTTAAGAATTTTGAAATTAAAAGGGTTAATGCTTTAAATGTTCCTTTTTACATTGTTTTAGCTAATAATATACTTCAGTAATATTTATATTCTCTCATTTCACTGTTTAATGAAATCATCTTTTTTGGCTTGCTCTTGTTCCACTCTTTCATATGCCTTTTTTGCTTAATAATAGCATTTTTATCCCCTTTTCCCCATTTTTTATTGAAAATGATACATGCTCATTTCAAAAGATGAAGAATATAAGAAAGTAAAAGACTTAAAAAATCATATACTCTAGCCCTGGATGGTGTGGCTGTTACTTGGAACACTGTGCCATAACCCAAAGATCACAGGGTCGATTCCTGGTCAGGGCACATTGCCTTGGTTGTGGGTTCATTCCCTGATTGAGACATGTACAAGAGGCAACCAAGTGATGTTTTTCTTTCACATTGATGTTTCTCTCCCTTTCTCTCCTTTCCCTTTTCTTTAAAATCAATAAGCATGTCCTCAGCTGAGGATAAAAAAAATCATATAAACCCACAGAAAACATTTAATTTAATTAGTATTTCCTTTCAGTCTTTTTTTTTTTTCTGAGAAGTTATTCCTTCCTTTTTAAAAAAACACTGAGTTGTAATCTTATTTAACTGAACTTCTAAATCTTGTGCCTGAGGAACAGGATTTTCCAAATGAGTTGTCTGTGCCCAATTACTCAGTTTTGTCCTAGGAGAATAACAACTCATAAGAAAATTATTTGCTTTTAAATTTAATCCCCAGATGCCACACATAACACATTCCCATTCTTGCAGATTCATCAGTTTGATCAGTCCCATCAGTTCGGTTTGCTAAGATGAGGATTCTGCTAAGAACTTGTGATGGCCTTCTGCTTAATGGTAGCCCTTCAGGAAGTCTTTCAGGTCTTTCATAATATACAGGTTTCCCAAGCTATCCAAAAGTAGAGCATTCCTATGAAAGCTTTTGTAAGGCAAAATGGCATAAAGTGAAGAAACAATTCATTACCTTAGGAGACATCTTGCCAACAGATGCACAAAATAAACAGAGCACAGATGCTCACAGACACAGTTCAAAGATACGGCAGCTTGACACTGAGATGATTAGTTCCCAGGGAAGGAAGGAGCTGATCTGTTTTTCTTTGCAAAACAATTGGCTGGGATTATGATTGGCACTGTACTACAACAATAGGTTAATCTGGAAGAAGTTATGTGTTAACAAAATAGAAGGCTCTAATCCATAAACATTATATACCTCCATGTATTTACATCTAATTTTTCTCTGTGGTATTCTGTACTTTTCAGTGCAGAGAGCTGTCTGTGCATGTAAATTTATTCTTAAGTATTTTTTGTTGATGCTCTTGAAATATAATTGGTTTTTAAATCTCATGTAAACATACAATTAATATTTTTATTGGTCTTGTATTTAAAACTTTGCTAAACTAAATTCACTGACTATAATAAATTTTCATTGATTCCTTAGAATTTTCTATATAAATAATCTGCATATAGGAACCATCTTTACTTCTTCCTTTACAACCTTTATTCCTTTGGCTTTTCCTTACCTTATTACATTGGTAAGGACATTCAGGAAAATGTTGAGTAGAAGTGGTGAGACTGAGCATCTTTGCCTTGTTACTGGTCTTAAGAGCAGTGGTTTACTATTAAAATGATGTTAGCTACAGGTATTTTGTAAATGCCTTTCATTACATTGAGGAAGTACCTTTCTAATTCCAGGATCCATACATTAATTATGGATGCTGAATTTTGTCAAATGATTTTTCTGCATCTGTTGAGATAATCATGTTTTCCTTATTCTGTTAGTATGATAGATTATACTTATTTATTTTCTAATACAAAACCAATCTTACATTCCTGGGATAAAACCCACTTAATCATACTGTATTAATCCTTTTAGAGTATATTGTTGGGTTCAATTTGCTAATATTTTTCTAAAGATCTTTATGCCTGCTATCACCAGCATGGCTCAGATGGCTGGGCGTCGTCTCACAAATCAAAAGGTTGCGGATCTGATTTCTGATCAGAGCACATGCCTGGGTTGCAGGTTTGGTCTCCAGCTGGGGCACGTGCAAGAGGCAACTGATCGATGCTTCCCTCCAGCACTGATGTTTCTCTCTTTTTTCTCCCTCCCTTCCCTTCTTTCTGGAATCAATAAAAGGGGAAAAAAAGAGTTTTATGCCTATGTTCACAATAAATGCTTTTAACTTTAATGCTTTGTAATGTCTTTACTATGTTTTGGTATTAGAATTATACTAGCCTCATAAAATTAGTTGGGAAGTGTTTCTTCCTTTATATTCTGAAAGCATTTATAAAATTGTTATAGTTCTTTCATAATTACCAGTGATAATCTCTGGCCCTGAGTTTTCTTTATGGGAATTTTTTAAAATTATAAATTCAGTTTCTTTGACATACACAAGACTATGCAGATTTTTAATTTCATTCTGTGAGTTTTGGCAAGTTTTATTTTTCCAAGAATTTTTCTATTTCACTAAGTTATCAATTTTATTGGTGTAAGTTGTTCTTAGAATCCCTTTATTCTTTTAAAAGTTTATGGATCTATAATGATGCTCCCTCTTTTGTTTCCAATATGTATAACTTGTGTTTTCCTAGGGGTTTTACAATTTTATTGAACTTCTGAAACAACCCATTCTGGTTCTGTTAATTGTCTCTGCTATTTTCTATTTAACTGATGTATGCTACTTTCTTCGTTCTTGGATTTACCTTGCCTATATTTTTCTAGCTTTGGGAAACTTACACAATAAATTTTAACTCTTCTTCCTTTCTCATATAAACAATTAAAGCTACAAACTTCCCTCTAAGCAAAGTTTTCACTGTATCTCACAAATGCTGACATGTTTATTTTTCATTATCATTCAGTTGAAAATACTTCCCAATTTCCCTTGTGATTTTATTTTGATCCATGGGTTATTCAGAAATATATGGTTTAACTGCTAATTCTTTGGGAATTTTCCAAATATCTTTTTGTTACTGATTCTAATTTAAATTAATTGTGATCAGAGATCACCTCTGTTTGATTTCACTCTTTTGAAATTTAAGATATGTTTCATGGCCCTGTATATCTTTGTAAAAGTTCCAGATCACCTGAAAAGATTCTAGATTCTGTAATTGTTGGGTTCTATAAATATTAATTATGTCAAGGTGGTTCAGATCTATATCTTTAGATTTCTGACCTACTTTTTCTGTTAATTACTCTGAAATGGATGTGAAAATGTCCAACTATGATTGTGGATGAGTCCTTTTTCCTTGAATTTTGTCTTATATGTCAAGTATTTTGAAGCTACATTTTAGGCACATACACATTTGTAATTATGTCTTTTCATATATTGAGTCTTCATCATTATAAAATGTCCCAATTTACTTCAGTAACACTCCCTGTTTTAAGTATATTTTGTTCATTACTAAAATATCAATCCTAACATGGTATATCTTTTCATTATTTTCCATTCTTTTACTTTCAACCTTAATGTCTTTGTTTTAAAAGTACATGCCTGTAGACAACTTAGAATCTGGTCATGCTTTTCATCCTGTTTGACTATGTATGCCTTATAGTTGCAGTGGTTAGTCTAACATTTACATTAGATTTGTCTGGATTTAGACTTGCCATTTTGCTTTCTGTTTTCCATTTGTGTCATCTGTTTGTTTCCTTGTCCCTCCTTTGGGGTTAATAACTGAAAAAAAAGTTTTTTTTTTTAAAGATTTTATTTATTTATTTTTAGAGAGGGAAGGGAGAGGGAGAGAGAGAGAGAGAAACATCAATGTGCGGTTGCTGAGGGACATGGCCTGCAACCTAGGCATGTGCCCTGACTGGGAATCGAACCTGCGAT
The DNA here is from genome assembly GCA_004024845.1 of Tonatia bakeri. NCBI lineage: Eukaryota > Metazoa > Chordata > Mammalia > Chiroptera > Phyllostomidae > Tonatia > Tonatia bakeri. The sequence continues at coordinate 20,436 of PVIA01010163.1, forward strand.
GCCTGGCTCACAGCCCGCGCTCAATCCACTGAGCTATGCCAGCCAGGGCTTGAAAAAAAAGTTTTTAGTATTTCATTTTTACTTCCCCACTGACATTTTAAAAATGGCTTTACTAAAATACAATTCACATATCATATGATTTACTCAGTTAAAGTGAGTTGTTTGAAAAACAATTCAATGTTTTTCAAATATATGTATATATTCACAGAGTTGTACAACCATCACCAAAAGCTAATTTTAGAACATTTTCATCCCCTTGAAAGAAATCTCATACCCATTAGGTGTCCTTCCCCAGTTCCTTTCATCCACCCAACCCTAATCAACTTCTCCTCTATAAAGATTTGCCTGTTTTGGACACTTCGTATAAGTGGAATCATACAATATATGGACTTTTTTTACTGGCTTATTTTGCTTGGTGTAATGTTTTAATTCAAGGTTTATCTCTGTTGTAGCATGTGTTGTTATTTTGTTTTTCTTTTTTGCTGAACAATATTCCACTGTATGCATACACCACATTTTATTTTTCCATTAATCAGTTGATGGACATGAGTTGTTTCTAGTTTTTGATATTATGAATAATGCCGTCATAAACATTCTTGTGCATATCTTTTTGTATGGCTGTATATTTTCATTTCCTGGAGGTATATATTGTACTTGAGAGTAGAACTGCTGGGTCATATGTAGCTCTATGTTACACTTGTTGAAGAACTACCAATTTTTTTTCCAAAACAACTACACCGTTTTAGATTCCCACCAGCAATGTCTGTGAGTTCTTATTTCTCCACATCCTGACCAACACCTGTTACTGTCCACCTTTTCTATTATAGTCATCCTAGTGGGGTGTAAACTGGTATCTCATTGTGGTCCCACTGACTTTTTAGCTGTAACTGTGCATTTTCTTTTACTGGTTGCTTTAGAGATTAAATATGTACTTTTAACTTAACACTATATAGAGTTAACATTGTACTACTAAACATTAAACATTATCATCTTATAAAAGCACAGTTCTATTTATCCCAATCATTCATGGTATTGGTATAAACTCCAAAATATAGTGTTATAATGTTTGCTTTAACCACTACTATTTATTTTAAAGAAATTAAGAGAATAAAATAAATTATATATAGTCTTTTATAGTTATGCACATTGTTAACATTTCTATTGATTTTCATTCAGTTCTGAAAATATAAGTTACCCTATAGTTTCATTTTCTGTGAGCCTGAAAAACTTCTTTTAGCATTTCTTATAGTACAGGTCTGCCAAAAATCACCTGTAATTTTGTTGGTTCCTTGTGTGTAAAGTGTCATTTTTCTCTGGGTACAGTAATATTTTAGTAGTTTGACTAAAATGTACCTGATGTTGTTATCATTGTAATTTATTCTTTTTGGCGTTTGTTGTGTTTCCTGGACCTGTAAGTTCATATTTTTGCCAAATTTACTATTGTTTCTCAATATTTTCAGCCTACTTCCTCTTTCCTGTCCTTTAGAGACTCCAATTACATGTATGTTAGACTGCTTGATACTGCTGAAAAGGTCTCTCAGGTTCTGTCTAGTTTTTGTGAATCTTTTTTCTTGCTTGCTTTTCCATTTGTAATATATTCTTTTGATCTGTCTCTAAGTTAATTGAGTTTCCCTGACACCCAAATCTGCAATTAAGCCCATCCAGTTTATTCTTCATTTCAGTTACTGTACTTTTCTGTTCTCTAGTTTTCACTTAAAAAAACAGTTTCTCTTTCTCTGCTGAAATTTCTCATTTGTTTGATCATTACGTGCAGATTTTCCTTTCTAGTCCTTATGCATTTTTATAATGACTTTTTAAAAGTCCTTGGCTTCTAGTTTGAACATATGGATCTTCCTGGAGATGGTTTTTTAAAATTGATTTCTTTTTTCTTGAATATGGTCTTTTTTCTTAACAGGTCTAGTGAGTTTTTAGTAGATAAAAACCTCTCCCCTATCACTGAAAATTTCCTTGTCACAGAAATGCAATGGAAGAGGGTGTTCTTACTGTACAGAAGTTCACTGAGATGGTATTGAGTTTGGGGCTGGGCAAATGTTTGTGTGGCCTCCTTAAACCAGCTTTTGTGATGTTACTGTTAGTGAATCAATTAGAATACAGTAATTTTCTTCAAAAAATAAAAATAAAAACTCAGGGCCAAGCCCAAGTCATCTAGATTTTTTCCTATGTTATTTTCTAGAATTTTCATAGTTTTATATTTTACACTTAGGTCTATGATCCATTTTGAGTTCATTTTTGTGGCAGATATAAGGTCAGTGTCTAAATTCACTGTTTTGGACCCTGGTCAGGTAGCTCAGTTGAAGCATCATCCAGATGCATCAAGATTGTGGGTTTGATCCCTGGTCAGGGCACATACCAATGAATACATACATAAGTGGTACAACAAATCAATGTTTCTCTCTCCCGCCCCCTTCTCTCTAAAAATAAAATTTAAAAATTAAAATAAATAACTAAATTTACTTTTCTCACATGTATTCCAGTTGTTCTACAACCATTTGTTGAAAAAGACTACCCTTTCTCCATTGGAATGCCTCTGCTCCTTTGTCTAGGATCGCTGAAAGAAACATATTCTTGAGCAGAGTTTTTCAAACTAGAGGTAATGAAAACAACTTAGTAGACCAAAATGAAAATTTAAAAAAATGAAATAGCCTAGACTACAGAATATCAGAATGCAGTAAAAATAAAGTAGAAAAGGTAAGTATTGCTACTGAAACTTTTGTTTCGTGTGTATGTGTGTGTTGGGTAATGATCTAAAAAATGTATTTACTACAATTTCTTACTACATATTGTGGACAGAAAAGTTTGAAATTCATTGCTCTAGAAAATCTATTAGAGAAGAAAGGACACAGCCATTATTCTGTAATAATTCTGCCATATTCAGAAGTTTTCAGTGTTATTTTTCCAAAATGCGTATCTAATGTCATTTTTCTGCTTAAAACATTATTCTGAAAGCAATGGAGAGTAATATGTAGTGATATAAGAATAAATGTAGCAAGACCATTTAGAAGACTTTTATAATGAACTAGGTGAATTATAAAAATAAGGCAGTGGCTTTGGGAACAGAAAGGAGATGGTTCCAAGACCTGGAGAATGGATATGTAGGGAACACAGAATAGAATATATTGTAAAAAAGAATGGTAGTGATATACCAATCCAGAAAACATTGGAAGTAGATCAGTTTTACAGTAAAGGAAGGCAAATATGGTGTTGGTTATAATGAATCTGGAATAGTGATAGGCTTTACAAGTGGTAAAGTCCAGGAAGCAGTTAACTATGTAGCTTGAAGCTCAGCAAATAAGTAGTAGTTGAAATATGAATATGAATAAAGTCACCTAGGGTAAGTAAATAGAGTAGAAAATAAAAGATAAATAGTTATTCCTGGGAACCATGAGCATATAACTGGTGAACAGAAAGTGGCACTCACACACACACAAAACTAAGAAATACTTAGAAAGGTAGGAAGAGAACCAAGAGAGTAGCATCATATAAGCTAACAGAGACAAAACAAGATCGCAGATTTAAACCCAAACAGATTAATAACAACATGAAATATAAATGAACAAAATGAGCTTGTTAAAAAACAAACATTAATAGCCTGTTAAAAGACAAATATTTTTAAACTAGATAAAAACAAAATCTAAAAATGTGCTATTCATTAAGAATTACATGTATTTAAGAATACAAAATGCTTGAAAGTAAAAAAAATATACTAAACAAGCACAGACTGAAAGAAACCTGGTGTAGCTATAGCTGATACTATACCTGATAATATAGCTGTATTAGTACCAGCCAAAATAGACTTCAAAGGATACTTCCTAACAATAAAATGTGAAACTATCATAAAGAAACAGCATTTTTGGATTAATAGGCTCCTAATTATATAACCTCAAGATGCGTAAAGCAAAAATGACAGGACTACAGGAGAAGAGACAGATCCACAATAATTGTGGGAGATTTTAACACCACTCCCAAAAATTGATAGAATAATTAGACCAAAACATCAGTAAAATTGGAGAAGATTTGAATATCACAATAACATGTTTAGGAAACTTTACCTAATACAGAACATTTCACCTAACACTACTAAACACATTTTATTTTCAAACATACATGAAACTTTCTTTTTTTTTTTTAAGGCTGAGATATAAAGAGTCTTAACAAAATGCAAAGGGGTTAAATCATACAAACAGATAAGCAAGTAAAGCATTAACAGAGAAATCTATAGCCTTAAAGGCATAGGTCAGAAAAGAGTTTGTAAATTACTGAGTTAAAAGATCTGAAGACATCTCACCAAAAAAGATATATAAATGGCAAATAAGCATATGAAAAATGTTCCACATCATATGGCATTAGGGAACTGCAAATCAGAATGAGATACCACTATGCACTTATTAGAATGGCTAAAATGCTAAACACTGGCAATACCAAATACTGGTGAATAAAATGGAGCAACAAGAACTCTCATAATGCTGGCAGGAATGCAAAATTATACAGACACTTTGGAAAAGTTTGGTAGTTTCTTACAAATGAAACATACCCTTATTATACAACCCAACAATCGTGCTCCTTAGTATTTAACCAAATGAACTGAAAACTTATGTCCACACAAAAATCTGCACATGGATGTTTATAGCAATTTTATTCACAGTTGCCAAAACTTGGAAGCAAACGAAATATCCTTCAGTGGGTGAACAGATAAACGGCGATATACCCAGACAATGGAATACTACTTGGTCTTAAAAAGAAATTTGCTACTGAGTGATGAAAAGCCATGGAGAGACCTTAAATAAATATTAAGTGAAAGAAGCCAATCTGAAAAGGCTACATTTTATTTCAACTATACGACACTCTGGAAAAAGGCAAGACAATGGAGAGAGTAAAAAGAACAGTGGGTACCAAGGGCTGGGGGTGGAGGAATGAATAGGTGGAGCATAGAATTTTTAGGGCACTAAAACTACTTTATATGATACTATAATGGTCAATATATATCACTATACAGTTATCAAAACCTATAGAATGTACAATACCAAGAACAAACCCTAATGGAAACTGGACTTTGGGTGATGATGATGTGTCAGTGTAGGTTCATCAGCTGTAACAAACAGACCACTGATGTTGACAGTAGGTGAGGCTGTATGCGTACAGAGTATATGGGAACTCTCTGTACTTTCTGATCAACTTTGTTGTGAATCTAAAACTGCTCTAAAAATGAAGTCTATTTTTTAAAAATCAAAGAGCTAAACACCATCCAAGAAGTTACAAAAAGAAAAGGAAAACAGATAAACAAAATGGGGTAAAAACCAAGGAACTAGAAGGAAAGGAATAATAAAGACAGAAACTAATAAAACAGACAGTGATCTAAAATGAAGATCAACAAAATGGAAACTTTGTTCCTTAAGAAAAAGTTCCAGGAAGAAATACAGAATATAAATAGTTTCTATACCTAGAAACTAGGGGAATAAAAAGTGTCAAGAAAGCGGGCATGGTCAGCAGTACTCAATGCCATAAAAAAGTACAATTAAGGTTGAAAACTGCTTGATGAATGTGGCAATGAGATCACTGATAACCTTAGCAAGAACAGTTTTATTGTAATGGAATGAGGCAGAAAAGTTTCTAAATGGGAAAATAATTCTGGACAAGTTAAAATTAACACTGATATTATACATCTGTAAGAAGCTGGATTTTATTTATTTTTAACTTTGCACAGTGTCTTGCACATAAATGCTGAAAACAATACTCGTTGAATTAATTTGGCTGGGTGGAGAGGAAAGGATCACATGTAGAGGGCTTTAGATATAGTATTGAGAATTGAATTAAGACATTTTAAGATTTCTAAACAGATATATAGCACAAGAAATCTAAAACAACTATAGCAAGATATTTAATAGTATGTATCAGAAGTTTTCAATACATGTAAACACACATATAACTCACACAGTTCAAATTCATTTCCAGAGTCAGCACATGCTGGGGAAGATTCCTCACCTTCCTCTTTCACTTCATTCTGGCTCACTTCCACCCTCAAAACATCTTGAAATGTAGAGTATGGAAACAAGTGAACATAAGCTGTCTCCAAGAGCATTTAGAATGAAATAGCTCAGCATTCTTTTTCTTTTTCAGTAAACCATGCACTGTACCACAAAATTAAACAGACATCTCTAGGGATACATATTTGCCAAGAGTGTTTCTGGCAAAAATAAAATCTGGCCCTTCTCCAGACTTCTATACATGGACAATAGTGGCTGTTCTACAGATGGAGATTGATCACTGTCTGGCTGGTCTGTGGTTACTCAGTAGTGTCAAGATAAAGAATATTAGGCACAGATCATTTTCATGACCAAAGACTTCTCATAACAAACTTACTCTGCCTAACTCCTCACATTATGTAATGACAATAATTACTGAAGAGACAGTACAATTCTGGCCCTATTTCCTTATTCTACAGGCAAGCAAACCAAAGTTCTAAAAGAGTAGGCATTCATGTGAAATCACACAACTAGCTGGTGACAGTACAGAACACAGGTCTCAAGGCTCCCAGTTCAATAATCTTTCAACTTCCCTATTGAACAGTACTGCCTGCCTAAATAATATCAAAAACACTATGTTGCTTGTATCTTAAACTTTTATCATATAAGCCATATCAAAAACTGTAAAGTTATAGATAGGTTTTTTCTCAGTCCATTTTCTAGAAATGGCAACACACTTTTATTTTGTAACTTTGTACATAACAGCTTTTAAAAGGACTATGTATTTTTTTATTGATTTTAGAAAGAGAAAGGAGAAAAGGAGAGAGAAAGAGAGACACTGATTTGTTGTTACACTTATCAATGCTTTCATTGGCTGATTCTTATATGTGCCTTGACCAGGGATAGAACCCACAACCTTGGCATTTAAGGGTGATGTCTTAACGAACTGACCTACCCGGCCAGGGCAGGACTGTTTATTTTAAGTTCCAGAGTCATCAAAGTAAAACAAGGTTAGAACTGGATTAAAAACTATTAAAACAAAATTAGGAAATTCTAATCTTTAAACTTGGTAAGATTCTTTAAAAACTTATGGCCTAATATATTTACAAGTGGCAGGGCACCAGAGTCAGGATCATAAGACCAGGAATTAAATCTTAGCTCTGTTACTAACTAGCTGTGATTTGAGCCTGTTTCCTCCTTACCTATAAACAAACAGGCTGGCTCTGACTGGCGTGGCTCAGTGGGTTGCGCATTGTGCAGCAAACCAAAAGGTTTGCCAGTTTGATTCCCGATCAGGGCACATGCCTGAGTTGCAGGCCAGGCCAGGTCCCAGGTTGGGGACATACCATGGGCAATCAATTGATATTTCTCTCCATTTCTTTTTCCCTCCCTTACCCTCTCTCTAAAATAAATAAATAAAACCTTGAAAAAAAACAGATTGGATCAGAATCACTAAATCTAATTCCACTGTTTATAATACAATTCTAGATAATTGGAGGAAATTATCTTACTACCTTGTAACTTATTCAAATAGAGCAAAAATATAAATACATCATTCCATACTAGATTAACCAAACAAGTTAAAACACAGATAATATCATCTCTACTATTAAAAAAAAACAGTAGATTTGGTACTAGAGTCAGAACACTACTGTTAAAAAATTGTCGTACAGAGGTGAAGTGATGGTGATTTTGATCATGTCTTTCTGCATTCATTTAACTAAATAGTAGTCATTTTTTAAAAACCCAAGTCTAGTTTTTCTGCAGGGGGAACCAGTGAAGGAGAGCATAGAAGCAGTTCAGAGTGGCTATTTCAGTCCAGTCCTGCAAGAACTACCACAGTAAGTACCATACATGTCTGTCAGATATCAAGAACCTTGATCTATTACCTTATTTAATACTGTTATATATAACCCCAAATGAGTTAACTTTGAGCCTTTTAATGAATGGGTCATTTAGAGCTTTTTGATAAAAAAAAAATCTACCATTAGTAGAAACAACTTTAACCTTCACTTTTCTACTGGAGATAATTATTAATTCATACATACTACAGATGTCCATCATATGCAATTCACTGAAGACTACTCTAGGGAAAATTACACACACAGTCCCTTCACCCACCAACCACTAGGAGCTTATGACTGAGTAGGATAATATAAATCTGATGACCTCTGAGTTACATTTCTGGAATTAAATTCTTAACAGTTCTTATGTCCACTTTATTAGATAATTGTATTTAGGTTCTATGTCCATTTGCTAACAGACATCAAACACAAAGTTCATTTGTCGAGTGCTAGAGAAAGAGATAAAGGCATTATAAAGAGCTAATCCAATTGATGGTTGTACAATAAAAAGAAGACAATAGGAAAATATGTTATTGTCAAGCACTATGAGCCAAAACACCTCCAAGCTCCAGCTCATTCGTCAGACCTAAAATATTTAGTTTTGATTACACACTGAAGCTTTATATCCCTTTGAAAGAATAAATCACATTTTTGGGCTGCCTGTATCTCTGGTTCAATCTGCCTACAGCAATCTTGTAAAGATGACTGGATCAGAGAAATACAACTACTAGGTTATCAGTTTTGTCAAATTATTTATAAAGCTAATTAACTGATCTGAGTTTTTTTCCTCTGTTAAACTGGAAAAGTATCTGTCTTGAAAACTGTGCAATGCTAGTTACCATAAGGATCAAAATGAAATAATATAAATAAAATACTATGTAAACTTTTCTATAAATGTAAGGCAATATTATTAAGCTTATTTTTTACAACCTCTCATATAACATTCAAAACTAGATATCGTCAGATCTACATCCTTCTCCTGTCACTCCAACCTCCTCATAGAACATTTACTGGCAACTAACCCATCATGAATAATTTATAAGAATTACTGTGCAGTTACCGCATGTCACACTTCTACCTAATTCTAGCAGACACAACTTTCAGCTTATGAGGACCTTAAAAGAAATTCCTACCTGCTTTATTGTGCTGGAAACCAAATGAACCAAGAAAGAGAAAATGGTCTTAAAATGCTCTTTCAGTCTCTTTTGGGTTAGGATTAGAACTCATTCTAGCAGTAAATGGCCCAACTATTACCAAAGTATTCATATTGCTTCTCAAAAAATCTCAACATCCAATTTTGACTATCCAATTGGGAAAAAAAGAATCTTAACCTCTAATTATAGCATATACAAAAAATCAGTTTCTGGTGGGCTACAATTCTAAATGTGAAAGATAAGGCAATAAAACTTTCAGAGAAAAACATAAAATATCTTCATCATTGACCTTTGAGTATCTTAAGTATTTGTATCTTCTTATACTTGATATAAAAACTCTAACCATGCAGAAAAAAAATTGATAAATCTAATTACATTAAGAGTTTCTGTTCATCGAGAAACAACATCAATAAAGATGACAATCTACCAAAGTGGAAGAAGATATAACAATACTGTATCTGAAAAATGACATACAGAGATTAAATTGATCATAGGAAGGATAATCAATAAGAAAACATAGAATGCCCAATAGAATTATAAACAAAAGACCTGAACTTTGTGAGTCCCCAAAAGAGGCCATCCAAATGGCAAATAAGCTTGAAAAGATGTCTAATTTCATTAGTCATCAGGGAAATGCAAATTAAAACTACAATGTGGCATCATTCTATAACTATCAGAACATCTAAAATGAAAAAGATATACAATACCAAGTGTTGGTGAGAACATGGAGCAACTAGAATTCTCATAGATTGTGAGTGGTATAAACTGGTACAATTTTTTGGAAAACCAACTGTAATTGTTTATTAAAACTGAATGTTAGACATATCTATGACAAAGCAATTCCAGTCCAACACAAATGCTTATATATGTTCACCAAAAAAAAAAACAGGTACTAGAATGTCCACAGCTTGTATATATGTAATAGCTGAAAGCTGGAAGTAACCCAAACACCCATTAACAGAGAGATGAACAAGTTGGGGTATGTTCACACAATAGAATACTATACAGATTGATTCAAAGAATTGATACCATCAAAATGTCCATACACCCAAAGCAATTTATAGATTCAATGAAATCCCTACTAGAACACCAATTACATATTTCACAGATATAGAACAAATATTTCAAAACTTTATATGGAACCATAAATGACCCCGAATAGCCACAGCAATTTTGCAAAAGAAGAACGAAGTAGGAAGGATCACCATGCCCAACATCAAACTATATTGCAAGGCCACAGTAATCAAAACAGTCTGATACTGGCATAAGAACAGACACATAGATCAATGGAACAGAATAGAGAACCCAGAAATAAGCCATGTCTGTATAGTCAATTAATATTTGATAAAGTAAGCAGGAGCATAAAATGGAGTAAAAATAGCCTCCTCAACAAATGGTGTTGGGACATCTGATAACTAAATGCAAAAAATGAAACTTGACCACCAACTTACACCATACACAAAAATAAACTCAAGATGAATAAAAGACTTAAATATAAGTTGTCATACTATAAGTCCTAGAGGAGAACATAGGCAGGAAAATCTCAGATATTCCACACAGCAATATTTTCACCAATATGTCCCCTAGAGCAAGGGACATAAAGGAAAGAATTAAAAAATGGGACTTCATCAAAATAAAAAGCTTCTGAACAGCTAAAGAAAACATTAGCAACATGAAAAGGAAACCAACCATATGGGAAAATATATTCCCCAATGATATCTCAGAAAAGTGTTTGATCTCCAAAATATATAAAGAATTCACATGACTCCACATCAGGAAGACAAACAATGCAATTAAAAAATGGGCAAAGGACCTGAACAAACACTTCTCCAAGGAGGATATACCAAGGGCCCAGAGACATATAAAGGATGCTTAGTATCACGAGCCATCAGAGAGATGCAAATTAAAACCACAATGAGATACCACTTCACAAAGGTCAAAATGGCCATCATAAATCAACAAACAAGTGCTGGCGAGGCTGTGGAGAAAAGGGAACCCTAGTACATTATTAGTGGGACTGCAGACTGGTGCAGCCACTATGGAAAACAGTATGGAATTTCCTCAAAAAACTAAAAATGGAATTGCCTTTTGATCTTGCAATTCCACTGCTGGAATTATACCCTAAGAATCCTGAAACTCTAATTCAAAAGAACCTATGCACTCCAATGTTCATAGCAGCACAATTTATAATAGCCAAGTGCTGGAAGCAGCCCAGGTGCCCATCAGTAAATGAGTGGATAAAAAAAAAATGTGGGCCCTAGTGGGTGTAGCTCAGTGGATTGAGCGCGGGCTGCAAACCAGGCATCGCAGGTTCGCTTCCCAGTCAGGGCACATGCCTAGGTTGCAGGCCATGTCCCCCAGCAACCGCACATTGATGTTTCTCTCCCTCTCTCTCTCTCTCTCTCCCCTTCTCTTTCTAAAAATAAATAAATAAAATCTTAAAAAAAATGTGGCACATTTACACACTGGAATACTACATAGCAGAAAGAAAGAAGGAGCTCCTACCCTTTGCAATAGCATATATGGAACTGAAGAGCATTATGCTAAGTGAAGTAAGCCAGGCAGTGAAAGACAAATACCACATGGTCTCACCTATAAGTGGAACCTAATTAACAAAACAAGCAAGCAAGCAAAATATAACCAGAGACATCAAAATTAAGAATAAACTGACAGTAATGAGAGGGGAGGAGACAGGGAAATAATGGGGGAAAGAAGGGAAATAGTCATCAATGAACATGTATAAAGGACCCATGGACAAAGCCAAAGGGGGGTAGGATTGATGGTGGGAGGTGGGGGTGGATGGGGCAGGAGAAAGTGGTGGTGGGAAAATGGCAACAACTGTATTCAAACATTAATAAAAAAATACAGAAATGAGAATAAATACATAAAACTACATGTCAACATGGATGACTCTCATAAACATAATGCTAAGCAAAAGAAGCCAGACCCCCAAAATATGAGTTCATTCAATTAAAAAAAAAAAACAGACAAAACTAACGTATTCCATTAGAAGTCAGTATAGGTAGTATACCATTGCAGATAACCATTATACTGATAGGAAGAGAACATGAAGGGGGCTTCTAGAATGCTGGAAAGGCTATCAGCAAAAGGTTGCTGCCACCAATCCAATCAATACCAACTGGTGTCCCCAATCTGGAGTTCAGTAAAAGGAGAAACTTTACTCAAGATAAAACAGTTTGCAAACCAGGGTAATGCAGCCTCCACAGGAAACCAAAAATGCATTCCACCAAAGGGGAGCCTGGCTTATGTAGAGGAAACTTGTGCCCTGGCCACTAATTGATCCACTTTAGTGCAAATGAGAACTCCAAGTTAGTAGTTTGATTTGTCCTAATTCTTCTATCCATATTGGTCAGAACCTTGTGTTCTGATTGGTCTTAATGGAGCTGCTTTGACTGGTGGGTAAAGATGCAAATGAGGGTATAGCTTCACAGCTCTTATGGGATGGGGATGTCTCAGTTCCTTTAGTATAAATATATTGCCAGAGCTTCTTCGTAAGGATCTGGCAGAAATGCAGTGCAGGAGGCGTGGAAGCTCAGTCTGTGCCTTTTCCCTGACACGCAGTGTGCACGAGAGGCCCCTGTAAGCAATGGCTGTTAGACTCTGGTTGTGAATTTGGGCCCTGCTAACCACAGGAGTCCCTCTTGGCAGTTATTTTCTTTCTCAAGTATTAATAGGTTCTATTTTTTTTATCATATACCTACTTTTCTCTATGCATTTTATACTTCAATAAAAAGTTCAGAAGCAGTACTTTTTCCTACTATCTAATATTAACATTTAGGCCTTTCACATAAAAAAATCAGCCTGCCTTAAATAAAAAGCAAAATGTGCCTTAAAGGCTAATAAAACTGATTTTAAACTAATGGCAGATTGATCTTTACCAAATTCACGGCTTCACAGAATTAGAGATCTACTAACATTTTAATGGTAGAAACTTGCTCTCTTCTGATTTAAAAAAAAAATAAAAGGGCATTAGGAAAAAAAAATGATTTGCATCCCCCTCCCCTTACTACTGTTGTTATCATGAGTAAAGTACACTACATACATTATTTCATCTAATCCTAACTCCATGAACTAAATGTTTTTACTATTTTCATAATTTTACAATGAAAAAGATGTAGGTAGAGCCAGGATCTGATCCTGGCATGTCCGACTCTAAGCTCATTTTCTTAACCACCATTTCATACCACATTGTCATGCCAGGGCTTCACAGCATGAGGTGATGACAATCTCCTTTGGCTTTCGCCTAATCACATTAGAAGGCCATATATGAACAGAACACTTTTCCCCCAACCATTTTTATAAACACTCATAGAGGGACTAGACTGTTAAAGGGTGAACACTGGATATTAACAAGTAAAGACAGAAAGCCCCTGCCAGGCAGAGGCCTACAATAAAAATGTTTGACAGCTTTTAACAACTGGCTAAATGGGAAATTAATTAGAGGTCCCAAGAGACAGGTCTCACATGATAAAATAATTCAGAGTGAATGTCTAGGCTATAATGGAAGAAACAGATCAAGTAGTTTTGTCAAAAATGAAAATCAGTGAGAAGATTCCTTTTTCCTTTTAAGTTTTTTATTTATTAACTGACTTTAGAGGTAGAGGAAGGGAGAAAGAAGAAAAGAGAAACATCAGTTTGTTGTTAGACTTATTTATACATTCACTGGTTGATTCTTGTACGTTCCCTGACTGGGGTCTAACCCACAACCATGGCATATCAGGACGAGGCTGTAAGTGAACTACCTGGCCAGGGCAGTGAAAAGGTTCTTGACTGTGCAGAGCTGTCTGCTAGCAACTAGAAGGATGCTCCCACCAGTTACTTTTTAAGTTTAGGATTTTCCAAACTAGAATGAGTAAAAAGTGTGTCTTTCCTAAGGTACCACATCTGCAACTTGGGAAAGTATCTGCTAAGTGATACTTTCCTGAATACAGAAGTACCTGACTAAAGGTAAGAAACTGAGCAACAATCAATATTCTCATTGATTATATTTTTTCTACCAACCAAACTTTATTAAAGCTTACTAGTATACATATTAAATAAGCAATATTTATTAGTATAACTTTCAGAAATAACATTCTCTAGCAGGGGTGTCCAAACTCTTGGTGTCTCTGGGCCACATTGGAAGAAGAATTGTCGTCTTGGGCCACACATTAAACACATTGTGACATAATCACAAAAAAAATCTCACAGACTTCCAGCCAAGATGGAGGCATAGGTAGCTACACTTAAAAGCAGCAAGAGAAAAGGAGATAGTTACCTACAAAAGAGTTCCCATAATACTGTCAGCTTATTTCTCAAAAGAAATCTTACAGGCAAGAAGGGGCTGGAAAGAAGTATTCCAAGTCATGAAAGGCAAGGACCTACATCCAAGATTACTCTATCCAGCAAAGCTTTCATTTAGAATGAAAGGGCAGGTAAAGTGCTTCTCAGATGAGGTCAAGTTAAAGGAGTTCATCATCACCAAGCTCTTGTTATATGAAATGTTAAAGGAACTTATCTAAGAGAAAGATAAGAAATATGAACAGTAAAATGACAACAAACTCACAACTCTCAACAACCAAAACAAAAACAAAAACTAAGCAAACAACTAGAAGAGGAAGAGATTCACAGAAATGGAGATCACATGGAGGGTTATCACCAGGGAGGGAAAAGGGGAAGAAAGGAGAAAAAGAAAGGTAGAGGGAATAAGAAGCATAAATGGTAAGTACAAAATAGACAGGGGGAGGTAAAAAATAGTATGGAAAAGGGAGAAGCCAAACAACTTATATGTATGAACCATGTAGATGAACTAAAGTGGGGGAAATGATGGTTGGAGGGGGGTACAGGGTGGAGGGGAATAAAAGGAAGAAAAAAATCAGACAACTGTAATAGCATGATCAATAAAATATATTTTTTAAAAAGAAGAGAGGATATATTATTTTTTAATTAATAATTTTTCATTGCCTCAGAATAAAGTATCCTGTATGATTTTCTAAAAAAAAAAAAAAAATCTCACAACATTTTCAGTAAATTTACAATTTTGTGTTGGTCCACATTCACAGTCATTGTGGGTTGCATGTGGCCTACAGGCCGCAGGTTAGACACCCCTACAACAAGACTTAAAGAAATGCAGACAGCTATGCACAATCAAAAATCTCACTGGCCCTGACTGATGTAGTTCTGTGGGTTGGGTATTATCCTGTGAACTAAAAGGCCACTGGTTCCATTCCTAGTCAGGGCTGCAGGCTGAGTCCCCAGCTTGGGGGTGTGACTTCTGGGTGCAGCGATAAACACATTGGTGTTTATCTCCCTCTCTTTCTCCCTCCCTTCCCCTCTTTCTAAAAATAAGTAAATAAAATATTTTTTTAAATCTCACTGATCTTCATTTTTGACAAAATTGCTTAATAAAGTCAATTGGATCTTTAAAAAAAAAAGTAACTGTCAGTTTGTGTCAAAAGTCCACTTGAAAGTTAAAAATCACACCTTGACCTGAGGACAATTCCATCCTCCTTCATTTATAGAGAATTTCAAAGTTTACTTCTGAACCATTCAATAAAAATGTCATTAAAACTTAAATGCCATTCTTTATTAATACACAAAAAACATATTTGCTTATATTATACAACTATATACTTAATGAGTATGTTAAGAGTTTTTCATACAAAGTCATAATCAAAACATTAACTAGGACACTCCCCACTTCCATCTCCCCCATCACCAGCAGGTAAAGCAGTCTCCTGGTAGTGCTATAATTCTCACAGCTTCCCTATGGAGGCAGCCCAGTGTTGGAATCTAAGCCATACCCAGCAGCATGGATGGAGAGCATCCCATCTAGACAAATATTTACTATTTGCCTCTTCAAATGATTTATAGTTAGAGGGGAGAAAACTCACACAGTGCTCTCTTTAGTAAATATAGATAGCATCCATTTATATCTCTATCATGTTATTCTCTCTGGGCCCTTTCCTCAAATAAAAATATAAACTGCTTTCATATTCAAAGTTCTACAAAAAATATTAGAAGAATATTTTTCATAGAGGTATCATATGCCCCTATTTATTTACTGAAAGTGAAGGGTTTTTTTTTAAGAAACTGTCAAAATGTTTTCCAAAGCAGCTCTATCATTTTACATTCCTACCAGCAATGTATGAATGAACGATCCAGTTTTTCTGTGTCCTCACCAGCATTTGGCGTTGTCACTTTTTTATTTAAGCCAATTTGATGGTATGTCATTGTGGTTTTAATTTGCATTTCCCTAGTGGCTAATGAGGTTGAACATCTTTTCATGTGCTTATCTGCCATATTATATCCTCTTTGGTGAAATGTCTGTGCATGTCTTTTTCCCATTTTCTAATTGGGTTATTTGTTTTTTTACAATTGAGTTTTGAGAGTTCTTTATATATTCTAGATACTAGTCCTCTGTCAGATATGTGACTTGCAAATATTTTCTCCTAGTCTGTAGCTTGTCTTTTCATCCTCTTAAAGGTTTTTCACAAAGCAGATTTTAATTTTGATAAAATCAAATTTATCAATTTTTCCTTCTAGGAATCATGATTTTGGTGTCAAGTTCAAAATATTTTTGCCTAGTCCTAGACCTTGAAGATTTTCTCCTACAAGTTTTATAGTTTTATGTTTCTATGTCTATGATTCACCTTGAGTTAATTAGTGTATAAGATTTAAGCCAAGTTTCTTTTTTTTGCCAACAGATATACAATTGTTCAGCATCACTAAATAAAAAGGCTATCTCTCCTCCATCCGAATTGCTCGCAGAGTCTCTGTCAAAAATTACTTACTCCTATTTTTGTGGCTCTATTTCTGGGTTCCCTATTCTATTCCATTGATCTACATGTCTATCTTTTTGCCAGTACCACATTATCTTGCTTAATGAAGCTATACAGTATGACTTTAACATCAAGAAATGTGATTCCTTCCATACAAATTAATTTTAATATAATACATTTTATGTTTGAAAGTCTTTTTATTGGCTACTCTACATTTTCCTCAACAAAAATCTATTTATAAATTGAAAATAAATTTCTCTTTATTTTCTGTAATAAAGAGCTCCATGTGTTAAAACAATTTCTTCTGTTGTGAGTCTTCTTTATAATAATTATTACCACCCAATCAATTAAAATATAAATATACTGCAAATTTTCATTTTAAAAACTTTTTTAAATTTTTAATTAATTATTTATTTATTTTTAGAGGGAGGGAAATGGATGGAGAAAGAGAGGGAGAGAAACATCAATGTGTAGTTGCCTCTCAAGCTCCCCCTACTGGGGACCTGGCCCACAACCCAGGCATGTGCTCTGACTGGGAATCGAACCAGCAACCCTTTGGTTCACAGGCCGGTACTCAATCCACTGAGCCATTCCAGCTAGGGCTTAAAAATTCTTAAACATAAGAAAAACCTTTATTAAATATATGAGCGATATTTTTCTACTTCAATTAGTTTGTGTTTTCATACAGTGACTATTATTTATTGCCAGAATGAAACAGAGTTCAGCATCAATTCTATCCTTACTTTTTGTTTTCATAACTTTATGTGGTAAGAAGCCTTCTTTAAATAAATGAGAAGATGAGAATAGAAGTTTTGTTAGAGCAATTATTTCTTAATTCTTTGAAATCTTTGGAGCTATATGATAAAAATAACAGTAATCTACCATCAAAAATATACTTAATAATCTATTAGTGAATAAGCAAACAACTCAATTAGGTACTCTTTCAGTTTTTTGAGAGCAAAAAATTGGAAACTACTTGAATTGCAAAAAAAAAAAAAATGTTATCCAGTCATTCCCTGAGATAGTATTACTTAGTCATTCACTATCTTAACACAGAAACCAATATTTTCAATTGCCCTTTGTTTAGCACCTGGCGGTTTTTAAATCCAGGGACCTCTGTAAGATCCAAGATGGATGTGCAATATGCCTGTCTTTTACAATAGTGGAAGAAGGACAACCGTGAAAGAGAAGGTGAAAAAGCAGATCCTGATGCACATTCTCAGACAGAATGTTAAAGAAAGTACATGGGGTATTTAAAGACCTGCAAATTGGTTCCCTTAAACTATGGACACCCCCACCTTGTTGGAAAGTGTGCCCAACTTGAAGATAAAAGTGAATGTGTGTCTGCAGCCCACAGTAGCCACATCAGCACAGGGACTACACAGGGTCCGGCAGAAGTGAGGCTTGCTTAGTGTGGCTGGTAGGGTAATAATATGGGTGCAGCAATTTATAGTTTTAATTTGAACATTCCACCTAAAATGTCATATGGTGTGCTTGAGTGTGATATTGTTATATTATAGAACTACGTAATTATGATTTTGTAAAAAAAGATTTTGTAATAAAAAGGCATTATTTGTGCCAGACCCTGTGTATATAAAAGTGAATAGGAAATGCTTTTAAAAAAATTTTTTTTAAGATTTAATTTATTTATTGTTAGAGAGGGAAGAGAGGGAGAAAGAGACAGAAAGAGAAACATCAATGTGCAGTTGCTGGGGGCCATGGCCTGCAACCCAGGCATCTGCCCTGACTGGGAATCGAACCTGCGACGCTTTGGTTTGCAGCCCGTGCTCAATCCACTGAGCCACGCCAGCCAGGGCCAAAAGTGAATAGGAAATACTTTTTGATGAGGAAAAGTACAATAGCAAAATGACAAGCACCAAAATAGCAACACAATGTATAAAAAGAAGAACTCCACCTGAAAGCTAAGAATAAGACTGAAGCAAATTAAGTCATCACTTAAAGCATAATAATTAAGACCTTTAAATTCACCAAACCATTCTGCTATCACAGACTAAAAAGGCTTGTTTATCCCTTCTCTGTCTTAGGGGAATAAATTATCTCGTGAGTCTTTCTATTTCACCAAAGTGCTATTTAAAAGCTGATGAAATGTTTAAGCAATTCATTACATCAATATAAAAGCCTTTTATAGGACAGAAGTATGATCAAAACCAAAGTGTGGGTAGCACTGAATAAAGTGGAAAGGATATGCTCTGATGGTAATGCCAAGTTCCCAGTTTTTGCCTGGCTGGCTCCTGCTTACTAGACCTCAGGTAACTATCCCCTCCGCAGCAGGGTTCTGCAACCAAATGGCTAACATAGATGTCCTAACACTCATTATCACATCACCTATTTTAATTATTTGCATTGTGCACATAACTACCTGATATTTTTGTAGTTTTTTTAAAAATTCATTTATCATCAGTGCACTTCCCCTCAAACAACATGCAAGTGCTATGAAAGCATCTATCACACAACTGCCACAAGCTCAGTATTTAACTGGCACACAGCAGATAATAACCTATAAAAATAAGACGCAAAATTGATGCTAATTTAAGACTTTAATTTTTAAACACATAGTTTTTACTTTTTTTACTAAACTAAAACTGTTGCTATTACACAAGATTTTATGTATAAAATTGTGCCATTATTATCTGTATGCCTCTGAAATTATTTACTCTAATTCTTTTGCCTCGTTTTATTGAAATAATTTATTAATTATGCAACATTTAAACAGACACTGAAGCCATGAAACAGGTTAGGTAGGTGAATATCCAGAAGACAGACAGTTTAAATTCACAACAGGATTTTCAGTTCAAAATGGTAGATTGAGGATATATATGTCTACTAACAGCTTGTAAAAGCACACTCAACTAAGAGAGTCAAAATAAGCAATATCTCTAAGAGCAAAGGAAAGGGAAAGTAGGGGGTTCACCAGTGAATGAAAGTTTCAACAAATTTCTAGAATTAAAAAATCAGATGAGTCCTGGCTGGTGTGGCTCAGTGGATCGAGTGCTGGCCTACTAACCAAAGGGTCGCTGGTTCAATTCCCAGTCAGAGCACATGCCTGAATTGCAGGCCAGGTTCCTGGTGGGGGGCGCATGAGAGGCAACCACACATTGATATTTCTCTCCCTTTCTCCCTCCCTTTTCCTCTCTCTAAAAATAAATAAATAAAATCTTTTTAAAAAATCAGATGAAATTATATTGATGGATGAGACAGGCAGAGAAAGCCAGAGCCCAGAATACTCCACAAAGCAACCTGAAAGGAGCTGGAAACCAAACTGCTTTTTGGAATGCTAGAAGGATTCTAGAGAGCCAATCTGCCCTGGAACACCTGATGGCTCTGGGCTCTGGCCCAGCAGGTAAAAGGGAGGCAGAAGTGAGAAGCAGGCTGAAGACTGGGGATAATTGAAGGTCTATACCTGGTACTGTGCTGGTTGGCACTGCCATCTGCTTTCCCCACCCCCACAGAGATCACAGGCAGCCTGGCATTAATCTTCAGCCGAAACAACCAGATAGCTAAAGGAACAAACAACCTGGGGAAAGTCAAGGCTTCTGGTGGGAGTACTGTCTTCCCCACATAAAGCACTCTGCTGGCATAAGGACCCCCAGGGCCTGTGCAGAAGCTCACCCTAGAGCAAGCCAGCCAGCCTAGGCATCCTGTGTACACAAAGAGCTCAGTGAGCCGTCCACTCAGAGATAGATTTAAGGGGGGAAGAGACCAACTTTTAAAATAGCAAAGGAAATCCACACCAGTTCCTCAGAGTTTCTTTCTAAAATATAAATAGACAACCAAGGATTACCAAGCACACAGGGAAATCAGCAGCATGAAAAAGAAGAGCTAAAGGAAACATATAGAAAATGGAGCCCTGAGAGAAGTAAATGTAATTAAGGGACATAAAGAAAACATTTTAAAAACTACTATCATCAAAAGATTCAAGAGAGCAATGCATTCACAGAAAATGGAAACAGACACCCCCACACACACAAAAGAACAAATTGAAGATTCTTATAATTTAAAGAGTGATTAGAAAATGAAAGAAAATCAATAGCTGATCTGGAAAACAAAATTGAGCACCTCAGAATGAGAGTACATGGATGAAAAGGTAAGAATGACAGAGAAACTGTGAGAAAATCAGCTAATCCAAGAGGTACACCATCTGACTAGTAAGAGCCTGAAAAAGAGGGAACATAAAAAAGAGGGAAGAAACTATTAAATAAATAATAGAATTCAACAGGGGCAAAGAAGGGAAGCAAGTGTTAAGACTGAAATAGTTCAGTGAGTACTCAAAAAAAACTTAACCGATTAAAGAACTTCATCTATACATATCCTCATAGAATTCCAAAATATATATATATAAAGGACACTCTGAATAGGAAAAATAAGTCACCCACAAATGACTGGTAGTCAAATTGGCTTCTTACCAGCAACAGATGTTAGAAAACAAGGGAAGCATGCCTTCACATTTTCTTGGGAAAATTATTTTCAACCCAGTATTCTACACTCAACCTAACTACACACAAGTAGAATAAAGACCATTTTAGACATGACTCAGAAAGTTTATTTCCCATACATTTTTCCTAAAGAACTCATTTCAGGATATGCTCCAGTAAAATCATGGCATAAATCAGGACAGTGAAAGATACAGGATTCTGAGAACAGTAATTCCAATCCAGGAGAAGAGAGAAGGAAAATCCTTGGAAAGCAGCTGTCCAGTAGCCTAGAAAAGCATTTGCTCACAAAGGGGGATTCCAAAGAATAGAAAATATAACTGAGAGTGTGGAAAAAGTGAGGCCATAACAAAGGCATATTATGCTCCCCCCAAAATAAATAAAAGAACAAAGGCAATTAGAAATTCCCTGAAAATAAAGAAAATACAGACAAATGGCACAAAAAAGCTGCATTTCAACTATGAAGCAAGCTTACATGCATCCTGATTATAAGGAATGAACAGATATATGAAAAGAGAATCTAGTTGTTATTGATCTTAGAATCCTGACAGCCCAGGAGCTGTGACCCTGGCCCTGGAGAGGAGAAAATTGTAATCCTAGCACACAAACTGGCTCTGCACTAAGTGTTTATAGAATTATATTTCAGGGGGTACTAAAAATAGAGATGTTCTTCATCTTAGACTAGAACTAACTTTGGTATGTTTGTTCTCAAGACACAAATTTCAGGACCCTAAGAGAAGGCTGGGCCAAAAGTGCTTCACTCTCCTTTTATTTTCTGTAAACATGGCACCAAATGATAGCCAATTCCTACCCTCAATGTTCTCCTTGAGAGCCAATTTCATTATTCAAATTGTCCAGCAACCCAGAACTAGCTCAGTTCACTTGGATTTGGGGGGTGATGACAGAAGAAATACCTGTTCCCTACAGCTGAGCCTAACCAGGTAAGCATTCCAGAAAAAGTATATTGACTGCTCATGGAAGAAATCGTGGCCCATTGTGATCTCAAATCATAACTTTGTTACTTCATTACAGATCCTGTAGGCTAGGCTTTAAATGATTATTTTTCAGGTGGAATATTAAAAAGCAAGCAAGCATGAATTATAAGCAAAAAGGAACTTTTTTATAGGGGATGTGCAAGCATCACATGTTCTCTTCCCTACTGGAAGAAATACGGTTTAGCTTCTGGGAAGGAATAAATCCTTGTAGTATTTTGCATAATAACAGGAGGCATTTGTACTAGTCTATTAATTCTATCTGCTTTCCTGACATAGGGAAAATACCTTCATGCTGCAATCAGTGGGTCTCAGGTTCATAAGGGACATTTTCCTTTAGGAGAATTAACAAGTAAATGATAATAACAGTACTATTTATATTTCCCACCTTTTAGATTCAACTTATATGGATCCTTTGTTGTGGTAACAGGACAAAATGTAAAAGCTGACACAAAGTGGGAAAAACAGACAGAAAAAGGAACACATTCCCCTTCTTAAAAAATGGGGACTCAATGAAGATTGTCCAAAGTGGATGAAATGAGGAATAGAGTTATCATTATCTGAAGTTAACTCAGTTAAGCACAAGAATAAAAAAACTAATAATACAACTACCAAACACTGGTAGAGAATATGACTGGTAGAGAATATAAGAAAGTTAAATACTCATTTTTAAAAGTGGAAAGTCAATAGCTATCATCGAAAGTTGATAAATCAAGAACTAGAGGTAAAGTCTACTATTCAGAGCAGTGGCCCCAATCTTTTTGATTGTGCAACCCTCTTAGGAAAGTATTTTAGAGCACAAATCCTTAACATCTATAAATTTACTTACTTATATTCTATATAAACTTATAACTATACTAATCTGTTATACTAATCTGTTATACATATATTCTAACTTATACAAAAACAGAAGTTAAAAGTATATAAGAATAATTTTCAATAGATTTTAAGGGGGGAATCCTTAATATAATAATAAATCAAAAACAAAAAGCAAAACAGAAAATCACCAGCTATTTTGAAAAACTGAACATTTTAAGGTATTGGCCATCATCGACACAGCCGTTGCACTGCTATCACCAGCCCACCCACTCCCAGAACTCAACTCCAAATCCTGGTCCCAGAGCCGATTTTATCCTGGGTTTCTTCCTCCTCTACCATTCTCCCTCCCCCACTCCTGGCCCTCACTAGGTGCCCAGAGTGCCTGCTTACCTTTCTTATTGGGCCACTAGTCTCGGACCACTCAGTGAGGTGTGGTGGCCATAACCGCTTCCACCCCCAACCACAGATAGCACTTACTCAGGTGGCCGCCACAGGAAGCTCAACAGCAGGGCTGCGGCACTTCCAGGATCACAGAATACTGAACGTTGAAGAGATTTAAGATCATCTAATTCACGGCATACAAGAAGGGGTGGGAGCTGTGACTGCTAGTCAGCCAGCTGAAGGGGAGAACACACCAACAAGTACGGCAACAAGCAAAGCTGAATTATAAGAGAGCCCACACAAACTGAATAAAGGGCAACCCTAGAACATCCAGATCAGGAGACCAAAGAGACTCCACCACTGAGTCCCACAGAACTCCTACCAGAGAAGTCCACCCCACAAAGGCAGGTAAAGCAGAGTAACCTAAGATGGAGAAACAAACAAAGAGGATCACCTAAAATGGGGAGACAAAGACAGAACCCCCAACCAAAAGGAACTCAGGTTCCCCAGAAAAAGAGCTAAATCAAATTGAGGCAAGCAATCTATCAGACATACAATTAAAAGAAATGGATATAAGGATGCTCAAGGAACTCAGTGATAACCACAAGGAACTAAGTGGGAACTACAGCAGCATGAAAAAGGAAATAGAAACTATAAACAAGAATGAGGAAGAAATGAAGAATATAATATCTGAATGAAAAATACACTAGAAGGAATTAAAAGCAGGCTGGCTGAAGCAGAGGACCAAATCAGTGAGCTGGAAGACAAGGTACAAAGAAATATCCACACAGAGCAACAAAATGAAAAAAGACACAAAAAGAATGAGGATAGCTTACAGGAACTTCAGGACAACGTGAAACATAACAACATTCACATCATAGGGTTACCAGAAGGAGGAGAAAAGGAGCAAAGAATAGAAAACCTGTTCGAAAAAATGACAGAAAAGTTCCTGAACTTGGTGGGGGGAAAAGTCATGCAACTTCAGGAAGCACAGAGGTCCAAAAATAAAGATCAACCCAAACAGGCCCACTCCAAAACAAATCATAATTAAAATGCTAAATTTTAAAGACAAAGAATCTTAAAGGCAGCAAGAGAGAAACCAGAAGTAACATGCAAAGGTGCTCCAACAAAGCTACCAGCTGATTTCTCAACAGAAACACTACAAGGAAGAAGGGAATGTCAAGAAATATTCCAAGTAATAAAGAGCAAAGGCCTGCAACCACGACTATTCTACCCAGCAAGGCACTCAATTAAAATGGAAGGTGAAATAAGAAGTTTCCCAGACAAAAGTAGACTGGAAGAATACACCTCCACCAAACCAGCACTGCAAGATATGCTAAAGGGACTGCTTTAAGAAGAAGAAAAAGAGCGTGCGAGAGAGAGGAACACAGGTACAAAGGGGGAAAACAAGTAAGTACCTACCAATAATAACCTTCAATGTTAGTGTATTAAATGCTCCAATCAAAAGACACAGGGTAGCTAAATGGATAAGAAAACATGACCAGCACATAAGTGGCCTACAAGAGACCCACCTCAGGAAAAAAGACCCATACAGACTGAAAGTAAAGATTTGGGAAAAAATATTCCAGGCAAATGGGCATGAAAAAAAAGTGGGTGTAGCAATACTTATATCAGACAAAATAGAATTCAAAACAAAAGCCATAAAAAGAGACCCAGGAGGACACTTCATAATACTCAAGGGAAGAATTTATCAAGACATAAACATTAGAAACATATATGTACCCAACATAGGAGCACCCAAATATATAACAAAAATCTTTGAGGACTTCAAGAAATATATAGATAGCAACACACTTATACTGGGGGATTTTAATACCCTACTGTCAAAAATAGATAGATCTTCCAAACAATTATCAACAAGGATACTGCAGCATTGAACAATGTCCTAGATCAAATGGACTTAACTGATATATATAAAACCTTTTATCCCAATGAAGCAAAATAAACATTCTTTATAAATGCACATGAAACATTTTCAAAGACAGACCACATGATAGGACACAAAACAAGCCTCAACAAATTCAAGAAAACTGAAATCATATCAAGCATTTTCTCAGACCACAAGGGCTTGAAACTAGAAACCAACCTCAAGGAAAAAACACGAAAACACTCATGGAGACTGAAAAGCATGCTATTAAACAACGAATGGGTTAATAATCAGATCAAGGAAGAAATCAAAAAGTTTCTGAAACAAATGAAAATGAGCACACAACAGACCAAAACTTATGGGACAGAGTGAAGGCAGTCCAGAGAGGGAGTTCATAACAATACAGGCCTACTTTAAAAAGATAGAAACATTTCAAATAAACAATCTAACCCTATATCTACAAGTACTGGAGGAACAACAACAAAGCCCAGAGTGAGCAGAAGAAAGGAAATAATCAAGATCAGAGCAGAATTAAATGATATAGAGACTGAAAGAACAATTCAAAGGATCAATAAATCCAGGAGCTGGTTTTTTTAAAAGATAAGCAAAATCAACAAGCCTTTAACCAGACTCATCAAGAAAAAAAGGGAGAAGATTGAAATAAATAAAATCAGAAACAAAAGAGGAGAAATTACATTCAATACCACAGAAATACAAAGGTTGTAAGAAATTACTACGGACAAGTATATGCCAAGAAATTTGAAAACCTGGACAAAATGGACAAATTTCTAGAACCATATAATCCTCCAATTCTGAGTCAAGAAGCAGAAAGGCTAAGTAGATCAATAACAGCTAGTGAAATTGAAGCAGTAATAAAAAAACTCCTGACACACAAAAACCCTGGACCAGACAGCTTCACAGAAGAATTTTACCAAACATTTAGGGAAGAGTTAACCCCAATCCTTCTTAAACTATTCCCAAAAAATCCAAGAAGAGGGAAGACTCCCAAACTTTTTGTGAGACCAGCATTATCCTAATCCCAGAACCAGATAAAGACACAACAAAGAAAACTATAGGCCAATATCACTGATGAACAGAGATGCTAAAATCCTGCACCAGATATTAGCAAACCAGATCCAGCAACACATTAAAAAGATCATACAACATGAACAAGTGGGATTCATCCCAGGGATGCAAGGATGGTTCGATTTACACAAATCAATAAATGTAACATATCACGTAAACAATGTGAATGATGAAAACCACATGATCATATCAATAGATGCTGAAAAAGCATTTGATAAAGTACAGTACCCATTTGTGATACAAATACTCAATAGTGTGGGAGTATACATCAACATAATAAAGGCCATATATGACAGACATACAGCCGACATCATACCCAATGGACAAAAACTAAAAACGTTCCCACTAAGATCAGGAACAAGACAAGGGTGTCCACTTTCATCACTTCTGTTCAACATAGTATTGGAAATTCTAGCCACAGTGACAAGAAAAAGTAGTACAAGACATCCAATTTGGAAAAGAGAAAGTACAACTGTTATTGTTTGCAGATGACACGAGAGTGTACACGGAAGTCCTATAGACTCCACCAAAAAACTACTTAACCTACTACTAAGTGAATTTTGCAAAACAGCAGGATACAAAGTCAATATTCAGGAATTGAAGGCATTTTTGTACACTAACAATGAAATATCAGAAACAGAAATCAGGAAAAAAACCTGTTTACTATAGCAACAAGAAAAATAAAATATCTAGAAATAAACTTAACCAAGGAGATAAAAGACCTGTACTCAGAAAACTACAGAACACTGAAGAAAAAAATTAAGGAAGACACAAATAAATGGAAGCATATACCATGTTTATGGATTGGAAGAATTAACATTATTAAAATGTCCATACTACCCAAAGTAATTTATAGATTCAATGTAATCCCTATTAAAACACCAATGACATATTTCACATAGAACAAATATTTCAAAAATTTATATGGAACCATAAACGACCCCAAATAGCCACAGCAATTTTGAGAAAGAACAAAGTAAGAGGGATCACAATACCTGACATCAAAGTGTATGATAAGGCCATTGTAATCAAAACAGCCTGGTACTGGCATAAGAATAGATACATAAACCAATAGAACAGAACAGAGAGCCCAGAAATAAACCTGTGTCTCTATGGTCAATTAATATTCAACAAAGGGTGCAGGAGCATAAAATGAAGTAAAAACAGCCTCTTCAACAAATGCTGTTGGGAGATCTGGACAGGTACCTGCAAAAAAATGAAACTAGACCGCCAACTTACACCATCCACCAAAATAAATTCAAGATGAATAAAAGACTTAAATATAAGTTGTGACACCATAAAAGTCCTAGAGGAGAAAATAGATAGGAAAATTTCAGATATCCCATGCAATAGTTTTACCAATACATCTCCTAGGACAAGGTATGTAAGGGAAAGAGTAAACAAATGGGACTACATCAAATTAAAAAGCTTCTGCATGGCTAAAGAAAACATCAATAAAAAGAAAAGGGAGCCATATGGGAAAACATATTTGCCAATAATACCTTGGACAAGGGTTTGACCTCCAAAATACATAAAGAACTCACATGACTCCACACTAGGAAGACAAGCAATCCAATTAAAAAATGGGCCAAGGACCCAAACAGACATTTATCCAAGGAGGACATACAGAGGGCCCATAGACATATGAAAGAATGCTCAATATCACTAGCCATCAGAGAGATGCAAATTAAAACCACAAGAGACACTACTTCACACCTGTCAGAATGACCATCATTAACAAATCAAAAAACAAGTGCTGGTGAGGTTGTGGAGAGAAGGAACCCTAGTGCAGTTAGTGGAAATGCAGACTGGTGCAGCCACTGTGGAAAACAGCATGGAATTTCCTCAAAAAAACAAAAATGGAACTGTCTCTTGATCCAGTGATTCCACTGCTGGGATATACTCTAAGTATCCTGAAACAGCAATTCAAAAGAACCTGTGTACCCCAATATTCATAGTAGCACTATTTACAACAGCCAAGTGCTAGAAACAGCCTAAGTGCCCATCAGTAAATGAGTGTATCAAAAATCTGTGGTACATTTACACAATGGAATACTATGCAGCAAAAAGGAGGAGTTTCTACCCTTTGCTGACAGCATGGATGGAACCGGAGAGCATTATGCTAAGTGAAGTAAGCCAGGTGGTGAAAGACAGACTCGATATCATCTCACCTATAGGTAGAACCTAATCAACAAAACAAACAAGCAAGCAAAATATAACCAGAGACAGGGAAATAAAGAGCAAACTGACAGTGACCACAGGGGGAGGGGAGAACAGGGGCGAGGGGAGAACAGAAAAGGGCAAGTCAAGGAACATGTATAAAGGACCCATGGGTATGGACAACAAGGTGAGGACTGAATATGGGAAGCAGGAGGCAGGGCAGGGGAGTGTAAAGGAAAAAGTGGAAAAACTGTAATTGAATAATAATAAAAAAGACATAAAAAGTATATGAGAATAAATAAAATTTCAAACGACTGCTGCCAGTATGCAAAATCAGCATCTCATGCACTTTCCAGGATGTAAACAGTTCCCTTTAAACACACTGTTCTAGAAGTCAGAGTTGTAGTCACTAGGAAATCAAAAAAAGATAAGTGGTTCAAAGAGGCTACCTTTTGGGAGTAAAGCTGGGACTAGAAAGAAGTAGAAGGGGAGATTTTACTATACACATTTTCTTTCAAATAATAAGTCAATCTAATCAACTCCAAAAAGTTCTATGTCTCTACAAGTATGTATGCTGATTTATTCGTTCAACAAACATATTGAGTATCTACTCTGAGACAGGCCCAGGGGATAAAAAGAGGAAAGTGCCATGTGGGCTCTCAAGGAGATCACAGACCGAGGCATGAAAACCATTGATGACAATTCAATTATCACAATGCTATTAAGAGAAATATGTGGCAGATATGATGTACAGAAGAGGTACACCAGTATCGTGTTGGATATTAAGGAGGGATTGCTGAAAGGTCACCTTTCCTTTGAGTTGAAACTTAAGGAACAAGTAGAAAACTGAGAATAAACCAGGTGAAGAGGAATGCAGGGATATTTAGTAAGGACATCCTAGGGCAAAAAGGAAACAGGTGGGGGAGACAGATTGACATGTGAGAGATGGCATGTTTTATTTATGAAACTGGAAGGGTTTTTTTTAATTATTTTACTGATGTTCAATTACAGTTGTCTGCATTTCCTCCCCCCTCACTACTCCCTTCCACTCCAGTCAAACCCACCTCCCTCCCTTGCTTTCACTTCCTCCCTTGGTTTTGTCCATGTGTCCTTTATAGTAGTTCCTAAAGACCCTTTCCCCCATTATGCCCTCCCACCTCCCCTCTGGTTACTGTCAGATTGCTCTTAATTTCAGTGTCTCTGATTATATTTTGCTTGCCTTTTTCTTTTGATGATTATTTTCCAGTTAAAGGTGAGATCATGTGGTATTTGTCCCTCACCACCTGGCTAATGAAACTGGAAGTTTTTGAGGGTTACTAGAGCAAATGATGCATGAGGTGGTAGTGGCAGGAATGAAATGGCAAGACAGGAAGGGGCAGAAATGAAGGGTCATGCTCAGAACTCTGCATAGTCTCCTGAAGGCAATGGACAGCCACTGAAGGATTTCACCAACAGGGAGGGAAACCCAATCAAATTTGCAGTTTGGGGAAGATTACTCTGAAAGCAATATGAAGGATGTATCTGAAGAAAGGGATAAATGAAGCAGGAAGGACATTCTGGAGACTACTGCAGTGGGCTTAAGAGACAAAAGGAGTGAATCATGTTACCAGCAGAAACAAATGGCTCACCGTCACTAATCATCAGGCAAATGCAAGTCAAAATCAGAGGAAGATATGACCTTAACACTTGTTGGAATGGCTATCATCAAAAAGACCAGAGATAACAAGTGTTGGCAAGTATGTGGAAAAAAGGGAACCCTTGTGCAATGTAGGTGAGAATGTAAATTGGTAGAGCCACTATGGGAAAAAATATAGAGGTTCTACAAAAAATAAAAAATAGAACTACTACATGATCCAGTATGCCTACTTCTGGGTAAATATCCAAAGGATACGAAAATAAGATATCAGAGATATCTGCACTCCCAGGTTCACTGCAGCATTTATCACAATAGCCCAGATACAGAAATGACCCAGGTGCCCAGTAACAGATGAACAGATGAAGGTGTGATACACACACACAATAGAATATTATTCAGCCATGAGAAAAAAGGAAAGTCTGCCATTTGTGACAAAATGAATAAACATTGAGGGCATTAAACTAAATGAAATAAGCCAGAAATAAAAGGATAAATACTGAATGCTATCACTTATATATGAAATTTAAAAAAATTCTTTTGGGGGCAAACTCATAGAAACAGATTGTAGAAAAATGGTTGCCAGGGACTAGGGGGTGGGGGAAACAGGAAGAGGTTGGTAAAAGGGTAGAACCTTTGAGTTATAAAATAAATAAAATCTGAAGATCTAATGTATAACATGGTAACTATAGTTGATAAAACTGTGTTTAAAAAAAAAAAGAAAGAAGGAACAGGCCCTGACTGGTGCAGCTCAGTAGGCTGGGCATCATCCCACAAACCGAAAGGTCACCAGTTCCATTCCTGGTCAGGGCACATACCTGAGTTACAAGCCAGGTCCCCACTGGGGGTATGCAAGAGGGAACCAATCATTTCTCAAGAGAGAAACATCAATGTTTCTCTCCCTTTCTCCCTCCCTTCCCCCTCTCTAAAAAATAAATAAAATCTTTAAAAAAAAGAGGTGATGCAATCAAATATTATTCAGGAGATGCACTAGAGGACCTGCTGAGGGATTAAATATGAGGGTTCGGAAAGAGGAAGAGTCTAAAAGGATTTGGATATATTTCTCTCTTGAGTAACTGGAGTGCTAACTGAAACAGGAAAAGAAGCTGGGGTGGGTTTAGATCGGGGCATGTTGAATATGAAGCGCTAGTAGATATAAAATAAGCAGCTAGAAATGCAAATCTCAAGTTCTGGGTGAAGGTATGGGCTGGTGACACAGAGTTGAGTCCCACTAGTATTGGTTTATAATGGAACCCATGTGAAGAGATGCAATTACCCAAAACGAATGTACAAAATGAGAAGAAGAAGGCTGGAGTCCTGGAGAAATCAAGGTGCAAAGGAAGATGAGACCAAAAGGAAATTGTGGGAGTGTCAGGGAAAGAAAGAAAGAAGGTCAGAGAAGGAAGGAGGTGGTAAGTGAGCACGGAAGAGTAGTTGAAATGACAGATCATGATATCCTGACTGACAGAAAAAGGAAGGAAGCCAGAGGGGGTCGACAGGACAGGGAAAATTGGAGTGGCAAGAACCTCAATTATGATGACAATGATAAGGATATGACTGTGATGGTGTTAACACTAAGAGTAAGAATGCAAAAGAGAGAAGTGTGTGCTTAGTGTTGAAAATCTTAGAGTGATTACAGAATATTTTTGAATATATGTTAAAATATATGCACTATACTGCATCATTCTGTACATCCTCAATGTATATATGCTCAGGATAAAGGACAAGACCAGGGTAGTAAACAGGTTCTGCCTTCACTGGGGACAAATTCAGTTCTATTGGATCAGGGGTGATTGAAAATGTTGTAAGTTGACTCATTAAAACAAAACCAGGTATAGTCTTCTTTAAGAGATAAAGAAAAACAATTTTAATTAATTATAGTAATAAATAGAAATAAATAGGTTACACTTTAAGGAAGATTTTCTTAGAATTCATACTTACGCTAGTTTGAGTAAGGGTAGTAAAGATTTAAGAACTGCATCTACATTTGACCCTTCAACAACACAGGGGTTAAGGACGTTCACCCCTCCCCAACCAGAGAAAATCCAAGTATAACTACTGACTAACCCCAAAACTTTATTACTAAATAGCCTACTGTTGGCTATAAGCCTTAACAACAACATAAACTGTCAATTAACACGTTTTATATATGTATTATATACTGTATTCTTACAATTAAGTAAGCTAGAGAAAACAAAATGTTACTTAGAAAACTGTAAAAAAGGGAAAATACATGTCTGTATTTACTGAAAAAAAAATCCATATATAAGTGGACCTGAAAAGTTCAAACCCATGTCATTCAAGAGTCAAGTGTATTAGATTGTTCAGCAGATATTTGCATTTTCTTTCCTTCTAATAAATACCCAAAATTCCTCTCACAGAAACTGCAGGCATGATAAACACAATAACTCTCTTATAAAATTTCTTCTATGGCAACATCTTTAAACCTAATAGTAATGGGGAAAAAATAAAACATTTTAGAAAATGTTCTGCACAGCTAAAGAAAACAGTATCAAAATAAAAAGAGAATCAACTGTATGGGAAAACATATTTGCCAATGATACCTCAGACAAGGGCTTAATCTCCAAAATATATAAAGAACTTACATTACTCCACTCTAAGAAGACAAGCAACCCAATTAAAAAATGGGCAAAGGACTTGAACAGACACGTCTCCAAGGAGGACATACAGAAGATCCAAAATCACATGAAACGATGTTCAATATCGCTAGCTATCAGAGAGATGCAGATTAAAACCACAGTGAGGTACCACTTCACACCAGTCAGAATGGCCATCATAAGCAAAACAACAAACAACAAGTGTTGGAGAGGTTGTGGAGAAAAGGGGACACTAGTGCACTGTTGGTGGGACTGCAGACTGGTACAACCACTGTGGAAAACAGTATGGAACTTCCTCAGAAAACTAAAAATGGATCTGCCTTTGGACCCAGCAATTCCACTGCTGGGACTATATCCTAAGAATCCTAAAACACCAATCCAAAAGAACCTTTGCACCCCAATGTTCATAGCAGCACAATTTACTATAGCTAAGGGCTGGAAGCAACCTAGATGCCCATCAATAAATGAATGGATCAAAAAACTATGGTAACTTTACACAATGGAATTCTAAGCAGCAAAAAGAAAGAAGGAGCTCTTACCCTTTGCAACATCATGGATGGAACTGGAAAGCATTATGCTAAGCTAAATAAGCCAGGCAGTGAAAGATAAATACCATATGATTTCACCTTTAACAGGAACCTAAACAACAAAACAAAGAAAGAAGCAAAATATAGTCAAAGACACTGTAATAGAGGACAGGCAGAAAGTGACCAGAGGAGAGAGAAGAGGGAGTTTCAGGAGAAATGGGGAAGGGTTTACAGGAACAAAGTTAAAAGACACATGGATAAAAACTAGGGGGAGGGTGGTAATGGGAGGGAAGTTGGTGGGGGGGGCTGGATTGGGAGTAAAGGGGAGAAAACTGTACTTGAACAATGATTAAA